>OY743178.1:24171693-24329193 GCA_963555705.1 Ligustrum vulgare | reverse complement strand
TTGATGAACCGTATTTTTCGACACTTCTTGGATAAATTTGTCATAGTGTTCATAGATGATACTTTAATCTATTCAAGAGATTGTCAACAACATGCTGAACATTTAAGAATGGTTTTACAAACCCTGGAAGAAAAGAAGCTCTATGCTAAATCTCCAAATGTGAGTTTTGGCTAGACAAAGTTTTTTCCTTGGGACATGTAGTATCAAACGAAGGAATTTCAATGGATCTTAGTAAAGTTGAAGCTGTATCTCAATGGAATCAACCTACCACACCTACTGAAGTACAAAATCTTCTGGGTCTAGCATGGTATTATCAGAGATTTGTTCCAAATTTTTCAAAAATAGCAAAACCATTAACTTGATTGACGTGAAAGAACATACCTTTCAAATGGGCAGAAACTTGTGAGAATAATTTTCAAGAATTGAAAAAGAGATTGACCACAACTACGATATTAACCATTCCACGTGGAGACACAGAGTTCACGATGTATAGTGACGCTTCGAAAAATGGTCTTCGATGCATATTAATGAAACAAGGAAAAGTTATTGCTTATGCTACTCGTCAATTGAAATCGTATGAATAGAACTACCAAGTACATGATTTAGAACTTGCTGCAATAGTTTTTGCCTTGAAGATTTGGAGACATTATTTATATGGTGAGCATTGTGAGATTTATACTAATCATAAAATTCTCAAGTATTTCTTTACTCTGAAAGAATTAAACACAAGACAAAGAAGGTGGTTGGAATTGGTGAAAGATTATGATTATGGAATCAACTATCATCCAAGAAAAGCAAATGTAGTTGCTGATGCATTGAGCCGAAAGACAGCCACTAAAGGAAAACGACCCAAGGAACTCCAAAAAGATATAGAGAAATTGCAACTCAGATTTTTGAGGTCCGAAAAAGCTCAAATGTATACTTTGACGATAAAACCTACATTTCTAGAACAAATAAGTGAAGCCTTGAAAATAGATCCTTTTGCAGATAAGCTACGATATAGAATGAGTCAAGAGTCTTTTGATTTTAATATTTCAAGTGAAGTAGTTATTACATGAAATGCTCGAATTTATGTTCCATGACAAATCAAAGACGAGGTTCTGGAAGGAGCACATAGTACTCCATATTCAATTCATCCTGGAAGTATGAAAATGTATCAGAACATTCGGACTTGCTATTGGTGGCCAAAGGTGAGTGACGTGTGTCGCGATGCACCAAAATAATAATTAATCTCATACTCACTAAATATCAATTAATAATGTAGTAGCGAGATTAATGGTCGAACCCACAAGGAACGGTGAACCTAATTAATTGCTCAATCAATTAGAATAGAATGTGGCGTTTTGTTGTTTGAATTTGCTTAAATGTAAAATATGCATAAAATTAAACAATTAAATGTGATTAGATAATTAATATGAGGGGAAGTCTTGTTCTCGGGTTCGGTTGTGGCCTCAATTAATGTTATACTTTTCCTTGCAACGCGTTTCTATCCCTAATTCAATTTATCAATCTTAAATAATCAACAAGCTCTGACTATTCAATTTGTCTTTATGTAAATTAAATCAAAACAAGTTCTTTGATTCCATTCTAGCCAATGGAAAACCCTAAATAATCTCTTAGGATTTAATGCAATGCTAGTTTGAAAATTGAGAAGAATAGATTGAATTGGCTTATCAATTTCACAAGCTCGAATAAATTAATCCAAGTCGAATTAATACTAAACCTGCTCGAGATTTATTTGCTACTATGAGTTGAAATCTAATGACAATTACGGATCAAAAGATTTAAACATAGCACATACATGAGTTTAAAAATTAAACAATTCAATTGACCAAATTAAATATATTAATCAAATAAACTCAATAACATTCAAAACGTAATAATTCAACAATTGAAGTATAGGGAATAGATTCACGCTACTAGTTTCTAGGAAAAGAAAAACACAACTTCTCCTTGAACAAGATATGGAATTTAGCCCAGCATGATTGTGGTGGATTCTTCAATTTGATTCATGGATTCGCCTTGTTGTTGATGCCCTTGTGCTTGAAAATCTCCCAAAAATTCTCTATTGTAAACCCAAATTCTCCAGCCTCCATTATGTGGTAATTTTCCTATTTTTATAGCTCTAAAATAATGCCCTAAAGATTCCAAGAATATTTTCCAAAGATAGCCCTTGAACCAGATTAGGAAAATATTTCGCTGGAAAGTTACGGCCGTAACTTTGTCCTTCACGGTCGTAAGTAGTTTTCTGGAAATTTTGCGATTTGAAAGTTACGAACGTAAGTATGGATCTTACGGCCATAATTGAACTTCTGGAGATTTTTGAGATTTTGAATGTTACGACCGTAAGCTATTTGTAGCCTTGGTCCCCCAAACTTCATTTTTAAGCACTTTATGGTCCTTTTTTCCTCTTATCATGTCCTTTGTGATCTTACACATTATAAAATATAAAAATGTATTAAAAATACTTGAATGAAACTAAACCAATAAAAAAAATAAGACAATAGATGAACTAAACAAGTGCTATTAAAGCACTTATCAAAGAGAAAAGAGATTGTTGAATTTGTTGCTAAGTGTTTGACTTGTCGATGAATAAAAGCAGAGTTGACTTGTCGACGAATAAAAGCAGAACATCTGTGACCGGCGGGTACTTTACAACCACTATCCATACCAAAATGGAAAGGGGATAAAATTACTATGGATCTCGTCAGTGGTTTACCTAGGGTATCTAAAGTGTATGATGCAATCCGGGTAATTGTGGATAGACTTACGAAATCTGCCCATTTTCTTCAGTCAAGATGACTTATAAAATGGAACAACTCGATAATTTGTACATTCAAGAAATTTTTCGATTACATGGAGTACTTTTATCTATCACCTCAAATTGTGATCCTTGATTTCTGTCGCAATTTCGGCAAGAAATACACAAGGAATTGGGAACAAAGTTACACTTTAGTACCTCCTTTTATCCGCAAATCGATGGCCAATCAGAACAAATGATTCAGACATTAGAGACATGCCGAGAGCATGTGTGTTAGATTTTGAACAAAGCTTGGATCATTATCTACCCTTGATTGAATTTTCTTACAATAACGACTATTAGACATCTATAGGAATGCCACCATATGAAACTTTATATGAAAGAAAATGTCGATCTCCTTTATATTGGAATGAAACCAGAGAACATTCATTAATAAATTTTGATATGATACAAGAGATGTTGAAGGTGGTGGAAAAGATAAAAACTAGCATGAAAACAGTACAATATCGACAAAAGAGTTATTCAGATACAAGAAGAAGACCACTTGAATTCGCAGTGGTGCGATCAAGTATTCGTGAAGATTTCACCAATCAAATGATTGTTGAGATTTGGAAAGAAGGGAAAGTTAACTCCACGATGCATTAGTCCTTTTCCTATTTTGGAACAAGTTGGTGAAGTGGCATACAAATTGGAATTGCCAAAAAAATTACAAAGGGTGTCACAATGTCTTTCATATTTCAACTCTTAGAAAATACACTTCGGATCCATCTCATGTTTTGAGTTACATTCCAAATGAAGTGCAACCTAATTTTACCTCTTGAAGAAAAGCCCGACAAATCTTGATGAAAGAAGCTAAAAAGCTTCGAAACAAGACTGTGTCTTTGTATGAGTTTTATGGAAAAGCGCGACAATTGAGGAAGAAAAAAGGGAAAGAGAAGATAAAATGAAGAAGAAATATCCCAAAGTATAAAGTATTCTCATAGGTAATTTCGAGGAAGAAACTCTTTTAAGAGGGGAAGATTGTAACGATTCACTATTTTCCCCCAATTTACAAGAAATTAATTTTTACACCCATGTATCGATACACATTTAATATGTATCGACACATGTAGAAACCCAGATAGGGTTTACACGTGTTTGAGTTATGATTTTCTGGAATTTATAAAATGTGCCACTTGTCAAACATGAGCAGGATGAATCTATGCATACTTACACCACCAGCTTTTAGCTTACATGAGTCTTCAACCCAGTTTAGGCAATCATTAGGCTAGAATTGAGTTTTTTTAAATGAAGGTTATCTGATCTCAGTTCAAAATCTGTACTATAAATAAAAGGTTAATTCATGAATTCTGAATATAATTAACCACAAAAAACTCAGTAAAAAAGTGTGAGAGATCAAATCAACATTCCCAAGTTTCCAACTTTTAAAGGTAGCTCCTAGTCTTAATCTATAGTTGATAAAAGCCATGTTATGATTATGTTCAACATTTTGAGATGTTCTGTAGTGATCTCCAAACATTAAATCTAAGAAAAACAAAGAGATTTTGTACAAATCAAAGATCAATTGTAGAAGCAATTCCTTATGTATCAATACATGAAGAATGATGATCTGAACATGTGTCGATACTTTCATCATTTTTCAGATAAAACAGAATTTTGATTTTCGATTCTTTCATTGTTTTTCAGGTTCCAAACAAGGTAAATAACAATGCAATCTTGTGATTGGTCTTAAATACTACTTCGTGCAATTTCGTTGATATTTTAATAACTTGTTCTTGTCTTGTTAAATGATTTTTTTGCACTATTACAATCATTATTATATTATCCCGCTTGTTATTATGCCTTACGGCATTAGTTTTGATATACTTAAATTATGGAAAATTTTCCTTCTTGAAATACGTGTGAAATAACACGCTTATATCAGGGTTTTAAATCATGACACTTGACTTGTAATACGAGCCATCATGAAATTCATATTTTTAAAAAGAAAAGTTTGTTTCTTGCTAAATACTTTGTATTCATGTTTTCGTGTTTTAAAACTTGCAAATGTTTGGCCGCAGTATTCTCAAAGCAACTTCGAATGGGTGAAAAATCTCTGATGATGGACAGACCTATATGTATATCACGGAGACTGATGTTTGGAACCCACCCGAGTAGCCAACCCTTTCTCGCTATGAGTACACAAATGTCAAAGTAGAATGTTGTGATGTTCACGCTTTTGAACTTATGTACACAGATGTCTATACTTTTACTAATAGTTAAGTTTGAGTAAAAATACGGGATTTATTTTGGATGATGTAAAAATCCTGTATAGGCTGTATAAAAATAGCAATCTATGTAAATTAGGTATGTTTTATAAGTTGTTTTTACATAATGTATCAATACTTATGATATAATTGTGTATAACGAACTTTGGCATCAAAATTAAAATATTAAAGACAATAACCGACAGACATGTGTCGATACACGCAGAAGAAAAATAATTAAATTCTAGCTATTCCAGATCATAGAGCTTTATCCTTTATGAATTAGTATAACACGATCTTATTCATTTATGTATAGAAATTATGTTATTAGCTATAAAATCAGTTTAATACCTAGTTTTACATGTATTGAAACATACGTATCGATACATACAGTATGTGTCAATTATAAAATTGATCAATATATTTAGTCACAATATTTAACATATTTACTATAGAATGTTTTTTTTTTTTTTTTTAATATTCTATAAAATGGATAAATTGAAAAGTAACACCCTTAATGGTATATTTGATATGCAAGTATCAATACTTACAGCACCAGAACTTAAAAAAAAAATTAAAAATTAAAAAAATTAAAATTAAAACTTTATTTATTTCCACTACTTAAATGAAATAAATTTCGACGAGAAATTTTGTGCACCACATTTAGGATATATTTAATTTATCTTGAAAAATAAGATTAATTTCTTGCTTGAGAATTATCGTCAAGAATGTATGAAATAATTAAATTACAAATTGATGAATTGAGATAGAAAATAATAGATTGATTCTGATTCCAATACAACTCCCCCGTTCATATTTAGCACTTAACATTTTTATTTACTGTAAAACCTTAGAATAATTCAAAATCATCCTTTTATTTCAGTAAATTGAATCGATAGTAGATTAAGAATCAATGGTTAGAGTTTATTCCTTGTGGGACGATAACTTGTATCTAATCACGTATTACTCGTTAACGATCCCGTACACTTGCAAAACTTTACCGATCAAGTTTTATAATTGTGTATAAACAATTTATCAAACGGAGGGTAATCATCATTATCTATTTTACGTTCAATAATTTATGCAAAATAGTTTTCAACATTTAAATTCTTTCCATAATATATGCATTATGACAGCATTGCAAGCTTTATAATAGATTTTGAATCGCTTAAAATGGATAATCATAACGTAAAATACCACATCAAACGAAATTTTTTAGTATAAAAAGGAATCAAGTTGGGAGTGCAGGCCTTGTGTTTGGGAATCAGATTTCTGTTAATGAATTATTAAATACGGTTTTCAAAAGTTTAATTAAGTGTATTAATTAATTTTTTTTTTAAAGGTATTGTGCGTAACTTCCTCTATTGAAATTCGTCTGCTCATTTTTAGCTTGATTGGATTATATATTTCGTTTAAGTTTAATGAATTCTAATACCATATTAAAATTTTTAGTTCCATTTTAAAAGATTAACCTTATTAAGAGGAGTAAGTTTAGTGATGGAGATAAGGATAAATCAAGATAAAGGGGGCAATCTCAATCCTCGGATTGACAATCTCAATCTCAATGGCGACAAGCTTTTCAGATGACAAGACCATTCAATAGCGACAGACTTTTAAAATCATAGGACCATTCAATGGTGACAGATTTTTAGATGACGGGACCATTCAATGGCAACATTCTTTTCAGATGACAACACAAGCAACAAAAAATGAGGTGATCTGTAGCACAAGTTGAAAACCTTAATCCAAGTGGTGCCTCCGAGCATGACATTGTAAGAATCATTCTTATTGTTCTTGTTGTACATTTTGTTGAATTCAACATAACATATGTTTTCTTTTCATTCTTTAGTACGTTCGACCCAAATTATTGATAGAACAAGATAAGAAATACAAGAAATGTTTCAAGTTTAATCATGTCTGGCCCGTCATGAAAAATATTGAGAAATTTAGCAGCAAGCCAACGTAGCAACAACACGTATCCAACGGGAGGAGAATAACACTTCTCCAAATCCAAATTCTCCAGGGCTGAAAACTACATGTCATCACCGATAGAGTAAGAGTACCGACCTTCAATTCGAATCCTAGAGTAAACAACTTCGAGGTCCCTTCAACACCGACACCATGGGATTAAAAAGTCTAAACTCAAGAGGAGAGTTAAAGATAACAGTTCAAAGATTATGGAGGTGGTCAAGGAAGAAAACCGTAAATTTAGTGGCATCCTCCAAATGGGCAATAAAAAGAAACAACAATGACATGCCTTGGAAATGAAAAAAATTAGCCATGATAGAGGTTCATGAGGAGGACAAAATTTTACTGACTAATTTGTCCTTTGGGACAAACCTCTATGCGCGTCAGTTCTTAGAAAATGAACTGACAAGAATCACCCAAAAGAGAGCTGAACATCAAAGTTTGGAATCTTCAAAGATCCTCAAGTGATCTTCTAGATTACTGAACTATCTGGTCTATGTCTACCTAGTACTTTCGATTAACTATTGTGTTACTTAAGTTTAAGATTGTGATCGTGCGCTTGCCCTTATGTTGTTTTCATGGTAAGTAGGTTCGTTTTCAATTGCCATATCAAAAATTATCATGTTTGTACACAAGTTCGGAAATTAAATTTCAGTCCTTCCAATTATAACTATTCGAACTAACATTGTTGTTACTAGTATTAATTGTAACATTGTCATACGCGAAAACAACAACAATAATAAGAACAATAATAATTAATATTCAAAAAAATAACAACAACAAAGAAAATAATAATAATATGTTAATTAAATAGATAAAATGAGATTTACAAAAATAAATAAATAAGAAAAAAAAAATTGCATTTTGGTTATAAAAGTTTTATCCCAAATTTAGGATAATGTTCATTATCCCAAATTTGGGATGTAGTTTGGATTGGAGGGATTGTTGGAGAGAAACACGACAGCATGTGTTCGGGAAGTGTTATAACACGTAATGATTAGTGTTATTTATGATTTCGAGGTAAAATTTGTGGCTAAAAATTGAAGAGAGAAAATTTGTGTGGTTAAAAAAGTAGTTTGAAATTCGTGTCGATTATAAACAAAGTTTACCGAACACATTACAAATTTGGGACACCTGTTCTTAGAGCCCAACTTTGTCCTACTTGTATCTTGTAGAGAGTTAGAGTTTCATCCAATAATGTTAACATTTCAGAGGGAGTGGCTCAATTACTCATAAATCTGTAACGTCTTCTCATTTATTGAAAAGAAATGACGTGACTATATCCAGCCTGGATTTCTCAGAATATATATATATATATATAGGAAAATGATACTTGTACTTAGCAAATGACATATAAGTTGACATAAAGCAATTTATCGTGATAATTTCCTTTTTAAATTACCGAGACAAAAGGAAACAAAAAAATCTGCACTGTGCAAAATCTTCCAAATTGTCGGGACTTCAAAGCTCCAAGACTAGCTCACAAATCCTCCCGCCATACCCCCAAAACCAGTTTGTAATCCTCTCTAAAAATCACACCCGCCATACCCATCCCTTGCCACCTTCCCGACGTCATCATCTTCACCGGAGTTTTATTCACCTCAGAATCACTACAATGTCAGAAACAGTGGGTTAGTTCATATCCTTCTGATAATATGAAGACTTTCTTTTGTTCAATACATTTTCTATACATTCTTATTCTAGATAGAGTTTATGTATTCAATTGTTTCGTTCTTGTTGCTGTACACCTCCTTCATAAGAGACTTTATGGGTAACTTCCCACATTGGTTCTGAACAAGGAAATGTGTAAATGAAATAATATTCACTTGGGTTAAAAAAAAAAAGGTAATTCGAATTTGGGTAGTTGAATTCAAAGTAAGCATTTAATTTGGATGCTCAAAGTACTAAAAATTATCTGCATGATAAAACAAGATACCTGTAAGTTCAATTTCAAATGCTCTCAAGTGTATCCAACATACGAGGGCATTGAATATGCAAGAAAATTTAACTCGATAACCAGCCCTGAAGATTCAAGAATAGTACTAAATTCACGTTGATATCCATGGAAAGAGTCCACTTTACCTCAAACAATATTTGTGCAAAATAATTATCCACACTATATCCATTCAATGGATATGATTTTAGTACAAAATAAACTATTCTGCGATGAGTTGATCTTATTTTAGCATAACATGATTTGTTATTCTTCATATGCACTAAGCAAAGCAATGTGTGGCCCTTTTTTTCCCCAAGATCATGATGTGTTGGGCTTGTTTGAAATCCTCTGTTTTGATTATATTTTAAACATTTGCTAGCATTATCAAAATATTGTTGGATCTTTTTAGGCTCAAAGTTTGTATCATCTATTAATGTTTTCCAGGAAATCAACCCTCATTGTTTATTGAGGATGATCCTTTGCTAGAGGACAATTGCGTTGAAATGAATGAGATAATAACGGGGAATGGCAATGCAGAGAATGATGGAAACACGTCTGAGAATAAGGAGACTGTACCTGAAGTTGGGATGAAGTTTTCTAGTCCTGATGAGGCATTTGAGTTTTACAAGAAATATGCTTATAATGTGGCTTTCCTGTAAGGAAAAGAAATTCGAAAAAAGGACCAGATGGTATGTTGTTATATGCAACATTCGCTTGTAGCCGAGAAGGAAAGAGAGTTAGTGCGGCAAGCAGTTCATTGAAACCTCATCCAACCATTCAAACCGGATGCAAGGCTAAGATGATTCTGTGTTCAGACGTGTTAGGAAAATGGCATGTGACTAAGGCTGTTCTTGAGCATAATCACAAGACAAGTCCATCGAAATCTAGGATGTACCGATGTAATCGAGAATTGAATGATCATGTCAGACGAAAGCTTGAAATAAACGACATAGCTGGAATACCGTTACACAAGAGTTTTGACTCAGCTGTCGTTGAAGCGGGTGGATATGAGGAGCTACAGTTCATCGAGAAGGATTGTAGAAATTATATTGACAAGGTCAGGAGATTAAGACTCGGAGAAGGAGACGCAAGTGCGATACAATCTTATTTCTCTAAAATGCAAGCACAATGTCATGGTTTTTTCTTCAGTGTAGATTTGGACAATGAATCTCAGTTGAAGAATGTGTTTTGGGCTGATAATAGGAGCCGACAGGCTTATAGAGAGTTTGGGGATGTTGTCACATTCGACACCACCTATCTAACCAATAGGTATGACATGCCGTTTGCCCCTTTTGTTGGGGTGAATCATCACGGTCAATCCACACTGCTTGGTTGTGGTTTATTATCCAATGAGGACACCGAGACCTTTGTTTGGCTTTTTAAGACATGGCTTCAGGGCATGGATAGCATTGCGCCATCCGATATCATTACTGACCAAGATCGGGCTATGCAGAATGCAATTCAAATTGTCTTCCCTAATACAAAACATAGATGGTGTTTGTGGCATATTTTGAAAAAATTTCCAGAGAAATTTGGAGGTCATCCTTGTAAGGGTGCGATACTTACAGCTGTGCATTGTACTGTCTATGAATCACAAATTCCAGAAGATTTTGAAAAAGCGTGGTCATCAATGATTGATAAGTTTTCACTACATGATAATGCCTGGTTGTCTGGATTATATCATGAACGAGGTCGATGGGTACCTTGCTTTTTGAGCACATGTTTTTGGGCTGGCATGTCAACGACACAGAGGAGTGAGAGCATCAATGCATTCTTCGATGGTTACGTCCATTCGAAGACCTCATTGAAGCAATTCGTTGAGCAGTATGAGCGGCCCTTGAGGTGTAAAGTTGAGAAGGAGTTTCACGCAGATTTTAAGTCATATTCGCAGATGGTACCCTGTACGACGAAGTATGAATTGGAGAAACAATTCCAAAGTGTCTACACAATTTCAAAATTCAAAGAATTTCAAGAAGAGCTAACGGGCAAGGTGTATTTCGATTTGATGGCTATCGAGGATGGTTATCCTGGTAATGGTAGTAGGTACATAATCCGAGAAGATATCATACTGTATGAACACATGAATAGAAAGGATTTCACAGTAGTGTTTGAGAGACACACACTGAAGATAGGTTGTAGTTGCCATTTATTCGAATTCAGAGGGATCTTGTGCAGACATGCCATCTCAATACTTATACGAAATGGGATCAAAATGCTTCCTGAAACTTTTGTGCTTCGTAGATGGAGAAGGGATGTGGTTAGAGCATATACAAGGGTGAAAATAAATTATGACGGTTGGGTTAGTACTCCTACTCAAATTAGATATGAACAACTTTGCAAAAGGTTTGGGAGTATGGCAAATTTGGTAGCAGAGGATGAGGGACGCACAACAGGCCTAATGGAATGGATGGAAACTCAAATGAATGAGCTACGGATCTCGAGCTCGAGTATAAGTCCATGTAGTATCCTCAATGGATCTAAGGGAAAGGAAAATGAGTTGGAGAAAATGTCAAACGATTGGATCTTGGATCCTAAGAGTGTTAAATCGAAGGGGGCACCTAGGAAATTGCGTAAGAAAGGACCATTAGAGACATGTTCGAGGAAAAAAAAGGTACGTGTATCATTTGAATTGCATTATTTAGTCTCATTAAAACATGCCACTACAAGACAATTGCTAAAAAAAAAAAAAAAACGTGTTATGTTGCAGGGAAAACCGATGTCAACCAAAGGGAATACTTCAATCCAGCATAACATTGAAGAACGGATTTCAATCACTCAACCGTTACGTAGACAACAACTACAAACATTTAATCAATATTCTTATTCACAGCTCATTTTTGTATGTTTAGTTTGTAAGAACTTGTGATTTGGAATAAGTATTATAAATATCATGTAGATATCAAAATCATTCCTGTTGTCATGTGCAGGGAGATCAACTTCAAATAGGAGCTTATGGAGTAAATTGGATGGCACCTAATGTCTTGAATCAACATTTTATTCCAAGCTACTGCCCCCAAGTGCAAGATGACCATGACCAAATTTAGAAAACTTGTTATTTTGACTGATCTTTTGTAATGAATATGGGGTTTATTTAGTAATGTCTATATCCATGGCATGTAACAAACTGTTTTTTTTTTTTTTTGTTGAAGTATCAATGCCATAGATTTTTGCCCAGAAGAATTTCCATGTGTCATAGATCTTGTGATTTTGGGATGTATCACACTGATTTGCATTCATCTGATAGTTGTTGCATATTTCACAGAGTGATACTTAATTCTGCATCAATACCAGGTTTACACCACAACTAAGTTATTTGATAGGTTGGAAGTTTTGACAATGTTATAGATTTTTGAGATTAAATGTCCAATGAAAAATCACAGGTTTTCCACCAGAACATCATCCATTGAATTCAAATTGAGTTTAACTGGCTACAATCTCGCAAGTTCCAGAGTTATATTCTAATACACTACGAAATATTGCAAACTACCACAAATTCACAATCTACATACTACACATTAAGCTAAAATGCTAGTTTCAACTTCAATACTACATTTCACAGACTACCACAATGTCACATTCTACCCAGCCAAAATAACCCATAGCTGCTAGAGAAACTTCAGTCCTTGATGTGTCCTTTAAGCTTGTCATCCAGTCGAGCTTTATTCTTGCGAATGGTGAAACTTACTGAAATCTCGGCGTCCTCATCACCAGAAAATCGTGCACAAGTTTTTAATAATGCAGCCAAATCATCAGAACCATCTTCACCAGAACCATCTTCACCTGCAAACTCCTTGCTTGATTCACCTTCATCCCATTCGAAAAAACGGAAATTCTTCACAGTGCATGAAAAGAATTTCATCCCTCGATATTTACTTGTAATCTTCTCCACCTCGAACCATCTCACGTAACCATCTCCGCATACAGGACATTGACGCTTGTTCTGGCATTCGTTGAACCAGTGCCCAACTTGTCTGCAGCTATGGCATATACCGTAGTTTTTCCCCTTCATATCGACTCTACATATATAAACCAGTTGGTTTTGTCATTACCAGTCACAGCAAAAATGAAGAAGTTGAAGGAAACTTATAATTTCACATACTGATTTTTAAAAAGTTGATTAAAAAATAGTTAAGATTATATCAACAAGAGGTATACACAAATTTAAATGTAATGCAGAAAACTACGAAGGAAAGGTGTTCATACGTGGATGCGAGGTTCTGCTATTGCTGTCCTGCTACGGTGCTGGGGTCTTCTTCGTAGACTGGCGTAGTGCTGGGCTCTTCTTCCTCGACTGGTGTCCTGCTTACTTCAATGGATTCGAGGTCTTCCAAGAATGGGCTTCGATCTCTGTTGGAATTCTTTGCCCTCTACGATTGCGTGGTTTTCACTAGAAATTGGCAAAAATTCTGAAACACTATTGCTGAAGTCCTCCCTTGCGGCGACGATTAAGAACTCCGGTTAGCAGCTGACTAGAATGGGGTGGCTATAATTTTGGTGGGCTCGATTTCTAGGTCTTCATGGATTTGTTGTTGAAGAAATTGGGAAATGATATGCAATGTCGGCGAGTCATGTCCAAGTAGAAGGTTGAGTATAATTTTTAAATTAACCATAGGCTTTTTGGTCTTTTTCCAGAATTATGTCAACAAACATGTTAAGTTTTAAGTACTAGTAGCGCGGTTGATATATATATATATATATATATATTTATATTCTGCGCTTTCTCATAATATAAAGCGATATATATGCCTCTCTTTGATTTTCCCTTTAATGAATTTTTTGTCATGTCAAATATACTATTTGGTGGGGTCCATTGGCTGAATAAATGGAGACAAAAGTCACAACAAGCAAGTACAAGTTGCAATCGTAATTAGAAGAACTCCAATTTAAGCCACTGTACCGGAATTACCCTCAAATTTTACTGTTTTAAATTTTGTGAAGCTCTAAAAAAATGAACAGGCGAGGTCAAATGAGTCTTCAACATTTCAACGGCTCTCTGAGGTCAATTTCATTGCCTGACACTATCTGTGATCTTGTATTATTTTAATAATTTACTTTTGTATAAAAACACAAAAAACTCATTTTATTGAATTCCAAACAGAATCTATATATACATATCGCTTTCTAAGAATATCGCATAGCTTTCTCAGAATATATATATATATATATATATATATATATATATATATATATATATATATATATATATTCTGAGAAAGCGAGGCTGCAGAGAAGTTGAGATAATATTTTTTTAATCATATAACAATTTTTTTTTTTTTATATAATAATACAGTAAACACAACAATGATGCCTACGAACATGTTTACGCCTAGTCAATCCAAATATAACAACTGAACAACACAAGGTATCCATGCTGCTGTCCATTAATTTTATATATATATTCTGAGAAAGCGAGGCTGCAGAGAAGTTGAGATAATATTTTTTTAAGGATAATTCCTTACACACAAAATAGATAACAAAATAAATGACAAACCTCTCACATGGAGGGGACTCACCTACATGTGGACCCCCTCTATGTGAGGGGTGTGTAATTCATTTTGTCATCAATTTTGTGTGTGTAGCATGGTCCTTTTTTTAATCATATAACAAATTTTTTTTTTATATAATAATACAGTAAACACAACAATGATATCTACGAACATGTTTACGCCTAGTCAATCCAAATAGAACAACTGAAGAACACAAGGTATCCATGCTGCTGTCCATTACCAAATCCTGAAAATGTATCATCCTTCATTTCTGAATCCAATCAAAGCAAATAAAATACTGCACAAGATATGCCACCAAAGCAAACAAGAATTCACATATAAAGAATAAAAAGATGTCTATGTTGAATCCCCCGAACCCTTCTAACAAGAGAATAGTAAACATAATGGAAATCGGAAAGAAGTAAAGCAAACACAAAGTTTCACTATGCTTCTCATGCCTTCAATGTTTATTTCTGCAAGAAAATGATAATCTTGGAGTTTCTACTTCCTGTATTGTTGAATTTTACAGCTGGGTTCACATTTATTGCGTTTTTGGTAATGTGTCTTCATATAGTTTGATATATTTATTGAATGTGTTGCATGGAGCCATAAATTTACAAGTTTCAAGTGATTCTGAATAATTATTTGTTGGTGTTGCTTTAAATTAACCTATTTTTTTTTTTTTTAAAGTTGTGTATCTATTGATAAAAGAAAAAAAACTTACAACATGGAGGGGGACATAAATCAAGACTTCCAACTTGAGTAAACATCTCTAACCAACTAGATCTAGTGGGGTGTAATACAACTTCCAGAAAAAAGAGTATCAAAAATGACACTGGAAAAAGAGTATCAAAACTGGAAGGTGCTCATTACAATATTCTTCTCAAATGATCTCACAAGCAGGCTGCCATGAATCAGTGGAGAAAGATGCAAGTACCCATCACCTTCCAAATCTTCTTTTAGACCAGGTGAGTTACCAGTAGAATATCTTCTTAGTTCAGCCTCAGAAAGGATCTCATCATCTTGAATTTGCTTAACCATCTGATATTTCCCCCAAATCAATACAGAAGTCAATTTCATCTATAAGGCTATCAGTATTTTGCTTTTGAACTAAGAGCTCAGTACCAGGTGCTGATTTTTTTGTTTGCCACGGATCCCCACAATATACTTTGTGTTAGGAAGATCTTCTTCAGTGGTATGATCAGCCATTACTTCAACTTCCTGTACCTCAACTTTTTCTGGTATATGTTGTGCTTCAAAAGGATTTGCCAGTAATAACTCATTCTGCCTTTTTTTCCTTAGCAGCCTTCCAACATCCTCAAGGTCCTCAGACTGCTCACCATTCGAATTTATCAGATAGCAAACTTGTATACATCTGTGCAAATTCTTCGTCTTTAAATTGACAATGTCTAAAATTTGAATGTTTATGAGGAGAAGTAGCTAGCATGATTGAAGCCAAGAAGTTGTTACTTGATGCGGCTGTTGAGGATCCATGAAATCTGATGTCTATTCCTTCATCTGTAGTTTCTACATATCAGGAACATTTGTCTATTCCCCACCAGTCCCCCAATCCCAATCTATTATCAAATCCACTGCCAGCAGCCCAAGGGACATATTGGTTTCCAGTCAACATAAATGTCGCTACACAGTCCTCTTACAGTACTCTTAACATGCCTCAACTGCCTCATGATTTTGCTCCACAGCAGCCATCTCATCTCTATGCCCCGATGTCACTGCCCTCCACTCAATCACAGCAGCCTATGCAGAATACGGGACCTCCATATCTACCTTTGCAACCGCTAGTGCCGTCTCTACCAAGACCACAAATTTCAAGCTTCGGCCATCAGGTACACTCAATTATGGCTAAATATTGGTTTCCATTATCCTGGTGGACTACCAGCGCAACATTCACAGCACGTGTTAATTCATGTAAGCTAGAGAATACAGTTTCCTAGCTAAATGATGATTTATTTTTATTTTTGTGTCTATTTACAGACCTGATTTTGCACTTTTAATAATATATTACTTGTTTCAGTCAGGAAACAAGCCTCTTGCTAGCATGATGCCTTCATTTCCATGAGTGCAACCATCACTTCTAAGCATCCTTTGCCACTTTGTCAAGTATGCCTTTTATATTTTTTTGGACTTCATACAAATGCTAAAGTAGCTTCAAATTCTTGCCCACCGTGGGAGAGAACATTTACCCAGCTGCCAAGAGGCTTGTGGGCATTGGTCTTTATATGGTGGGACCCAGTACAGGGTGGAGAAATTGGGGAAAAACACATTGGAGCCAATAACATTTTGCCAATTGTACCAATGAGCAACATATCAATTTCGATATTGACTCATAGATATATCAATATGTATAGCTTCATTATGTTGCTCGCGGTGGACAACATAATGAATGTACATCGCCAATGAAAAATAATCAGGTGTACCATTTTCAAATATTTAAAAACTAGTGGGGACATTTGATTATTTTCATTGATGGTACAATTCCGTTATTTTATACACACACACACACACACACATTTGAAGTCATTTTTGGCTTTCTACACTATAATAATCAATAATGGCTATGATGTAGCATTAGTGAGAAGAAGAAAGCAAGAGAGAAGAAGAAACAGTGAGATGAGAGGGGGAGGAGGAGGAGGACGAGAGAGAGGCAAGGAGAGAAACAACATCAAACATTTTCATTCATCATAATCTAGGTTTTTAATACCAATTACACACATATAAATAGCAAAAATAACCCTAATTACTAAATGGGTTTGGGCAAAGCCCATACATAAGCCCCAATAAAACATAAAACATAACTAAAGCCCAGAAATCAAAATCTTAGTCTCCATCATTCTCCTCGGCTGGGAGAACTTGACTCCGACGAGTTAAGATGGATCTTCATGCTCCAAGGAAGTCGATCTTTTGTTTTGATCAAATTTATGCACTGAACCTTGGATACTAGTATCTGGTTGAACTCATACCAAGGAGGACGGTCTTTATAATGAATCAAATACCTGAATTGAACGTATGACCTCAACTGACTCTGCAAATCATCACCAAGAATATGATTTGACCAAGGGGGCGATCTCTCGTTCGAATCAAGTATCGTAAAGGATCTTCAAGCAACAAAAGTTCATGCAACTCATTATTAAAATTCTCAATTTGTTGTGCATAATGAGAGGCACAATGAATTAGAGCTGTAGACAGGCCTGCAAAAAAAGTTGATTGCAACATCGAAGGCTCAAGTGAACCCCGATAAGGAAACAAATCTTCTACATTGAAAATATAACTTTCTTTTAAGTATGATGGCCAGTCAAAATTACTTTTATATGAATGATCAAAAACTCTTTTCTTTACGTGTTTAGGAAACCGAGTTAAAGAAACACGCAATAATGAGTAATAATAGTTGTTAAAGCACCAAAATTTATATTGCACCTCAAAAGTAATTTCAAAAATTTCATGGTTGAAAATTATATGTCGCTTTATCTTATCATGAAATTTAAGAACATTTGTTACAAATGTATGAGCTAACGTATGTCTATAATTAGTAGGAAACAACATGATGTCAATTGGAATAGTATGCAATTGAACAATAGCCTTGGAAATTGACTTGGCAACCGACGAGGTTTTATGCAATTGAGGCAACATTAATACAAAGTCAACAGGAATATTATGCAAAAGAGTAGTCACACAATCGATGACATGTGAAATGTTTGACTTTGGTAGCAAATGATTAGGCTCCAAGACTTGATCTTCAAATGACTCACCTACGACATCCTTCTGCTCCTCTATAACTAAGGCTTGACTCGAACATTTAGAGGAGATATGGTCTAAGCCCTCATAGTTGAAGCACTGCAGGAGAGGAGGAGCTCTTGAAATTTCAGGAACTGTGCATTTATTGACTATAGCAAGAGGCGCATTAGACAGAGGAGGTCCTAGAATGGACTTGACAAAGGGAGTTGGTGTCGATGAGATGGGAGGGCGGTTGTTACTACGCCTTCCATACAAAGTTTTAGTGGGTGTGTGTTCTAAATTGTTAACCCTAGCAGCAAGTTTTCTGCGTTCTTCACGAGTAGCAGTTACTCAAGTGTGGATGTTCGCTAATTGAGATTGAAGTTGAGCTATTTGTTGAGTGAGGGCATCAAATTGGGAATGATCCATGGTCAAAGTATTGGAACTAGAACTGACAAAGTGACAATTTTTTTTTAGACAGCCAACATACCAAAATAAAAGCATATTGTCAACATAAAAGAAATTAGTACCTCATGAGACTTAAAAGAATCGAGCGATGTCTCAATCATTTTCTTCATGTTCTTCATGTTGGCACAGCTATCGAACGATTTCTCGCATAACTATCGAACGATTGAGCAATGCAATAAGACAAAAAGAGAGACCTACAAAATAATGTTAGATTCATTCATTCTCTCTCTCTCTCTCTCTCTCTCTAATAATATTTTACAATTTGGACCAAAGCTAATAATGATGACCCAAGCTATCAGATATAGACTTCACTGAGGCCCATTCCCTATAAATTTTTCGAATTGGCTAAGGCCCAAGCTTATCACATACAACTACTAACTACTGAGGCCTAACTCATAAAATATACACCAATCTTCGCCAAATTTTCAAACGGACAGCAATCAGTGTAACGACCCGCCACCCTCGCTGGGGCCTTCTCCGTGTCGTACTCATGGTCTTTCCACTCCCTCCTGGCTCCCTCACTGGGGCCTTCTCCAGAAGTGGATTTTTGCCTTTCGCGGGATTCGAATCATGTATCTGGGGGTTTAATACAATGATTCTAATTGTAGTAGGATTCTAAGAATCATTATATTAAACCCCCAGGTACATGGTTCGAATCCTACGGAAGGCAAAAATCTACTTCTGGAGAAGGCCCCAGCGAGGGAGCCAGAGTGAGTGGAAAGACCATGAGTACGACACGGAGAAGGCCCCAGCGAGGGAGCCGGGTCATTACAAAAAAGGCGCCTTTTTTGTGACGACCCGACTCCCTCGCTGGGGCCTTCTCTGAGTCGTACTCATGGTCTTTCCACTCCCCCTGGCTCCCTCGCTGGGGCCTTCTCCAGAAATGGATTTTTTGCATTCCGCAGAATTCGAACCATGTACCTGGGGATTTAGTACAATGATTCTTAGAATCCTGCTACCATTCCGGGGCCTTCTCTGAGTCGTACTCATGATCTTTCCACTCCCTCTGGCTCCCTCCCTGGGGCCTTCTCCAGAAGTGGATTTTTTGCCTTCCGCGGGATTCGAACCATGTACCTAGGGGTTTAGTACAGTGATTCTTAGAATTCTGCTACCATTAATCATTGTACTAAATCCCTAGGTACATGGTTCGAATCCTGCGAAAAGCAAAAAATCCACTTCTAGAGAAGGCCCCAGCGAGAGAGCCAGGGGGAGTGGAAAGACCATAAGAACGACTCGGAGAAGGCCCCAACAAGGGAGTCGGGTCGTCACAATTAGTGCCATCTTCACGGAGCTGCCGGAGTCGCCGGTGCTGCAGGAGTAGCCGGCGCGGGTCGCCGCACTGCTTAAGTCGCCGGAGGCTGCTTCTACAGGGAGTGTGGCCTGACTGGTATTTCTCGGATTTTTTATTTTATTTTGGATTTCGACCTGCGCAGTGTGTGTGCGATGTTTGGGTGGCGTTTGTGTTGGTGGGTGATGCATGGTGTGGTGAGGTGGAACTTGGGTTGCCGACGAGTTGGATGCAATCGACAATGGGTAGGGTTTCAGTTAAATACTTGGGTATTGGGATGCTGTAAAGATGATTATTTTAGTGGGTTTTGTGATATGGGTCTGCCTGAAATTGAAGCAACACCATGTAGGTTCTATAACTTCTATGAGGTTGAATATGTGTGTCTGTTGAAGTTTATTTTACTGACTTATTTCCCCAAGTTTAGCTCTGATACCACTTTGATGTAGTATTAGTGAGAAGAAGAAAGCAAGAGCGAAGAAGAGACAGTGAGAAGAGAGGGGGAGGAGGAGGAGGACGAGAGAGAGGCAAGGAGAGAAACAACAGCAAACATTTTCATTCATCATAATCTAGGTTTTTAATACCAATTACACACATATAAATAGCAAAAATAACTCTAATTACTAAATGGGTTTGGGTCAAGCCCATACATAAGCCCCAATAAAACATAAAACATAATTAAAGCCCAAAAATCAAAATTTTAATCTCCATCAGGCTGTGGATTAAAATGAGAATTATCGGACCGTTCTACTTTCTTCCCCCATTGATAGCTTCACGGAAAATTCTAAAATTTAAGCCGTCATCACCTATTTATGTTTAAAATTCTTGGTCCTTCCTTAAGTCGGTGATGACTTTCAACTTGCACATGCATGCTTCCATATTCTGATATAGAGATGGTAATTGATCCAAGTTGCTTGTCGCCTCGATCGATGAACTGCTCGGACTCGTTGAGCGGAAGAAATTTTGGATGAGTCGAGAGGGCTTGCTTGATAGTTCTTATGAGATATGTATAACAAGTTTGACATAACAAACTGAGCTTCAAAAGCATGTATATATAACAAGTCGACGGATATTCAGATTATAGTGTTTTCAAAAGCACGCTATGTATTTGATTCTTCTTCTCATTTCTTTAATGGTATCGACCGTTATAAACAATATCGTCCTTTTTTTAAAAAAATAAATAAAAATTCTTGTAATTTCCACCACGTACCTTGATCAGTTAACAGAGTATCGTTATAAACAATCTCTCTCTTGTTATACCACATTGACTCAGCCAACAGAGTATGACATAAATAATATCGATCAGTTGGTTGTAATTCTCACCTCATTGTTTTGTTTTCTGGCATGTTCGTCATGAAAATTCCATTCAACCCAATGGTTGTGGTTGTCATCGTCCTAATTATTATTGTTATGGTCATTTATGGTACCATTACATGGTTTGTTCTGAATCCCCGGAATTGCACCGGAGGAGATCACCCAGTCCAAGTGGGCGGAGATCTAGAAAACCCAAGGCGTTGTTGTGAAGCATGCCATATGCATTGTCACTGCCATATATTGTCACGACTCGTCCCAAATCACCCTAATAGACTCAAGACGCGCTGTGCGCCGGTGGAAGATGCCAGCTAAATACTGGACCTACCACCAAGGCTACATTGACTAATTGACTATGAAAAATATTTTAAAAATATTTTGACAGAGTTTCCTTTAGAAAATGGACTAAAAACCACCTGAAAAACAAAAATTTTCTCAAACATAAAAATTTGATTTCTAATGGACACCCATATCCCTATAATAACCAACTAGTCAAAAGTAATTACTTGCGAATCGACATTTCTGTTTTTCAGAATTTAAAAAGTCCAAAAATATACTGACTATGCAAAATGCAGTGAGCCCAACTTTCATATACAAACTAAAAATGACTTATCTAACATGATAAGCATACTCCAAAAGAAATATTAATTATACAAAATGACAAAATGAGTCATACAACTAGTAACAAAATGCGGCTCGACTCGGTGGATCAACAGGCTCCAATGTTGCTCAACTCAGCTACTATCTGATAAGAGAAATAGAGAAGGATTTCGTGAGTTTGTAACTGAGAGTGGATAGCTCAAAAATAAATATACTTTACCCGTTTTTGCATATATACTGGAAAAGCTTTAATTATTCTTTAATTCTTATACATACCTTATCTTGAAACATAATTGAAACATAAAGCACTTCCCTGTTTATTCTAGACGAGTAACTGTAAATCAGGTGAGTATAAATAACCTTATATCAATAAAAACAAGAGTAAAATATCATTTCCAGATACTATAAGCTGAAATCTACATTCTGTAAATTAAATAACTGCATTCAAAAATTCTTGAATTCTGGTAAACTATAATAATACTGGAAAATCACACCAAAGGTACCCATAATCTGACAATTCTGAAATTCTGTAATTATGTGATTCTGAAATTCTGGTCATACGCGAGCAGAACTTCCTGAAGGCTATGAACTGGTCATACACTATGGAAACGCATTCACAATAGTGTAAAGCGGGTAAAATCACTATATCTGGTCATACACCGTGGAAAAGGATTTATATCAGTGCAGAGCGGGTAAAATCACTATATTTGGTCATACACTGTGGAAACGGATTCACATCAGTGCAGAGCGGGTAAAATCACTATATTTGGTCATACACTGTGGAAACGGATTCACATTAGTGCAGAGCGGGTAAAATCACTATATCTGATCATACACTGTGGAAACGGATTCACATCAGTGCAGAGCGGGTAAAATCACCTAGGTACTTTCTGGTGGTTTTTAAAATCTCTTTACATATATTGGAATATCTACTACTGATGTAATATTTCTCAAAACGTGATTTATTTAACTGAACTGAATCTAACTTTAAACGAGTTGCTTATTAATAAAGCTTCACTTTATACTAAAAATCATGCTGTAAACTTAACACTTGAAAATAATCAAGTTCTGCAATTTATATAATTATGTACAAGTACTATAATAGATAAATATTTCATAATACTTTTAGAATTAATATACATTAAATAAATACTTATTTTCTTAAGAAAAGTATTTTCCACTCACTGGGTATGTGCCACAACTAGGAAGGTCGATATGCTTTCCCAACCTCCTCTTCCCCTTCTGAAATATAATATAAATAATCACATAAACGACTACTTCAACCCCCAAAAATATATAAGACCATAATGACTTAGAATCTCCATACTTAACAAAATTCTTAAATTCCTTTAATCAATATAAGATTACTAAATTTTCTTATCTCTTTAATAATCTATAATCATCAAATTTACCATCAAACTAAATAGTATGGTAACATTCCCTTTTTCTATTCTAACAAAACCATGAACCATAATGCTTCATTTATATTCTTAGTTTAACCTCTAAGACAATTCCTTCAAATAATCATCTCACTAAAAACATTGATTTCCTCAACATTTCATACATTCAAGACCCAAATAAAATTCTAGGGTTTGCCATAATTTCAATTTCTTACCTTGCTAAAAATAGGGATGAAAATTAAGGTGTTTAGCTTGTAATGGAACTTTCCTTCTCAAACTGAAAAAGAATGGAAGTAGTAAGTTTAATCTCTAATCAATTACCACAAATATCTCATAATTCTATGATTTCTTACATCTTGAAGAACGAAAATTGAAGCCTAATTTCGAGTTGGCAACCAAGATCACTTCCTCCTTTTCTTTTCCCTTTTTCTTCTCCTTTTTTTTTTTCTCACGTTTCTGGCTCTGTATTTCGTTCCCAGCTTGCACCATTTTTTCCAATTGAAAAAGAAAGCAAGAAGTGTCAAGTTAGTTGACCACTAACTCAACTTTTGCACTCTAAGTCCCCCCATTTCTTTTTACACCATCCTTTGGTCCATATCTTGCTATAATAATAAAGCAAATTCTCCAACTTCTATATAATCTATTGAAACCCCCTTAAGTATATTTAATTGAAAAATATACCCAAAATAAATATTTATTTCATTTTAATCCTTATTGAATTATGACTATAACTTTGACTAAATAAAATTGGGTTGTGACATATATGCTCTTAGTTTCGGACTACCAAATATTCTCTTACTTCTTTTGAAGGATCAGACATTTCTGGTGGGCGGAGTTTTCCTACAGGGCCGTGGCTGTGATGGTAGGTGGTGTTTTTTTCTAATCAAACAACAAAAGAGGTGGAAAATGTTGTGGGTGGTGGTGTTAATACTTGTTTGTTCATGCCTTATATTCTATGTAAAAGAATTACTATGTAAATACAATCAGCGATCATACATACAGAAATTGAAGGCGACGATGAACAAATTAAGGTCAAGAGATGCCATGCATGATCATAACTTAAAACTCATCAGAATATTATATGGACCCCATCTCCATAGAGAGAAAAATTCTAGTATTTTTGTCACTATTTAGTTAATATTTGAATTGAATAATTGAGGTCCATGATGTAATTAGGATTCAAACATGAACACGATCAGTGTTTCTATATTTGAGTGCTAAACAATAATATTTCCTCTTCCACTGAGATCAAAATCCTCCTCAATGGTAGGGGTCAACGTTTGTCAGTTCGGTTCGGTTATTGAAGAAATCTTAACGAAATCAAAACCCTTAGTTCGGTTCCTTTAATAATAAGAACCGAACAATTTCGGTTTCGATTCGATTATCGATTATTTTTCGGTTCCTTAAAATCGATGCAAACACGAAAAATATCTAATTATTTGCAAAAATCAAAGCTAAATAGAGCCAAATAAAGCATCTAAAACATATCAACAAGATTATTAAACTTAAGCTCCAAATTGAAGGAAAAGAAACAATAAAATAATCATGGAACAAAATTTAAATTGAAATATAACTTCAAAATACATCAATAAAGTTTTTTAAACATCAAATTTTACAAGTTCTTTACGTTATCAACTCCTTCTACAAGAAAAAAATTAAGTGTGAATGGTAGTAAACGTTGTTTAAACTATTAGTGAAATGAAATGTTAAGATACATATCATTCGATCGTATTCCGTTATTTTTAGGTTCTTTGTTATATTCTTTTGTTAAAAAATTCAACAATTATCATGTAAAGTAATACAGAAAGTTTTATGTGAGCTTAATTTAAATTAAGAATGTTCGGTTCTCGATTTTCAAATAGGAACAGATCGATTTTTCGGTTCTCTATTTTTCGATTTCGGTTTTCATTTTTTCCTAAAGAACAAACTGCTTTCGATTTTTTCGGTTTAGTTTTGGTTCGATTTTTTTGTCGACCTCTACTCAATGGTAATGATTGATCTCAATCTGCTAAGGCCATCTTCAATGATTATACTATGTCCTTATTTGATGGAATTTAAAATAAGATTTTTAGCAAATTTTGATAAAATCAATAAAATATATGATTGAAAAGTTATTTGATCCATAAATATAAGGTTAAAATTAATTATTTACTTCAATAAGAATCTAGATTATAATTTCTAAGGGCTATATTTGATGTAATTTTTACACCAGATTGATGAGATTTTCACACCATATTGATGTTTCTATTGGAAACACTAATTTTACCTCTTGTTCGAAATGGACATCACGGACTACCCCCGATTATTTATTTATTTATTTATTTATTTTAGAAAAATATTGAAAATAATGATAAAATTCAAATCCACACAAGACAAATGTATTAAATAATATGCAAACTCACAAATGTACTAAATTATTTTCAGTAAGACCCTCAACATAATTCAAAAGAAATCATATATATGAAAATACAATTTAGTAAAGTAGTGTACTCAGTGGGGAAGAAAAGCTAACGATTGGAGTAGGAAAAAAAATTAACTGATTAATGGAGAAGTGAGGGCGGCGGGCAGAGGACTTGAGGAGGAAAGTAGTTTCGATGCGAACCCTTTGCTGTTTGGATAAAAAATTTCGATAATAATTTAATACCAATCCAAGAGAGCTAAAATGGTAAAAAGAACACCCTAACCCAAGTTTAATCTAGCCAAAATTCAAAGGTTAAAGAATCTAACTCAATGGATAGAAATAAACAAATTTCAAGGTGGTGAAAATCAACAACAAATACAAGAATAAAATATACTCAAGTAAAGTTGAAGAACTTCCAAAGATATTACAAGAGCAAAGGAAGGATTTTAACTCACACAAAAGAGGAGCTACTCCAAGAGCTTCACATGAACATTCAAGTTATTGAGGGTTTGAGAGGAGAGTTTTATTCATATTACAAAAGTTGGGGTAAAAATAAAAAATGGAAAATTGCACAAAAACCCTGTATTTTCAAATTCTGCAACTTTCGGTCGATCGAGTATTCGACCGAAAGTACACTTTCGATTGAACGGAGCTCAGTCGAAAGTGACTGGGGCTGCGCCTAATTTTCTCTGTAAACTTTTGGTCGATTGAAGTTGGCTGATTTCAAATTTCTGAACCATCTTCATGACTTCAGTCCCAACTTGATTCTTGGCTTCTTTTCTTGATTTAATCACTTTGTTTAGCCTTGAATCTTGAACCTCTTTGGTATCGGATCTAGTCATGGGTTCCATCGACATGTGTATCGAGGTTTGACTTTCTTGGACCTCATCATCCCCTCCCTCTTGAAAATGATTCGACCTCAAATCTTACTTGACTACATTGTCATGAGATTCCTTGACCTTTGATCTTGCATTGTGGATCACAGGTTCGTGCAATGAAGTTGGACTTTCTCGATTCTCATTATCCCCTCCATCTCAAGAAAGATTCGACCACGAATCGACACCTACAATAAAAAGGAAAAATTAGGCACAAAAATTGTAACTGAAATTTCATACTCATCGGGTAAGATCAATTTGTAGGCGATGTCTTTGGTCTTGCCAAGAGCTCAAAATGGACCAACACCACCAAGTAGCAATTTGGATTTTCTTTGTTTGGGAACCCATCCTCTCCTCAAAAGGAATCATATCCAACTGCCCAGATCAAATACGACTCGAGCTCAACCTTGGTTTGGGTTGGAAATACATTGTTCACCACACTCCCCAGATGGAAGCTTAATCTTCATTGCATGTTTATTTCCAACAAAACTAACTCTTTAATCAAATAATAAATGCATCAAATCCGAAAGAGTTAATAGGTCAATGTAATTAGCAACCCTAAGCGGAGAAAATTTGCTAAAAGAATGATCAATTATGTTGCTAGCAAATTTAACTAAAAGTAGACCTCCTTCCCAACTTGTTAGGTCACTTTCATGCAAATGAACTACTTCCCACAAGAAAAGATTTGCTATATTGATAGCATTGTTGATTTCATGACATGTAATAAAATGTGACATTTTAATACCTCTACCAACGACCATAAAAATAGCTTCATTTTCTTTCTTTGTTCCAAGCAAACAAAATATAAAATTCATAGAACTTTTAACCAAAGGTTGACTAAGGATGGAAGATGGCGTGTACAATTCTCAGGATAAGGTCTTAAATTTGGTTCCATTGCAAGTAATGTGTTTACTATGAAGATAAACATGTGCAACATCAATTTTCATTTGAGGCCAATGAGAATGCCCACTTAACAATGTTAAGGCCCCCTTAATCCCAAAATGTCTCATCAAGTACCCTACATGTGCCTCTCTTACTTGTAACTCCGCATTGGACATTTAGGAACAAACAATCTAACTTCCCAAAATAAACAATCATCATGCTTATAGAATCTATCAAATCCCGCTTACCACAAGATTCGTAGATGTTAAACAATTTTGGGTTATTATCATGCATTCCCTTAAAATATTTATGATAAAATGATTTGGCACTTAGGTAATTAGGCACATAAAACTTTTCTTCACAAGTTAAGAACCCATCAAACCAATGATCTTTACCAAATGCAACAATTTTACAAGTCAACAACATACTTGAAAAACCTACATCATTTTCATACATATCTTTAACACATTCAAAATTCAATAACCTTGCACCCAAGGAAGTGATGAGAACATACCTCCTAGATAATGCCTCGGCTATTACAATTTCTTTACCTTGATGGTATTTTTTGACGTAGGGAAATTCCTCCATGATCTTCATCCATTTTCCACGCCCTTGAAATTCCTCGTTGCTTTGGTAAATTTCTTGCAATAAAGGAGTAACCAACCTATGGTGGAAAATGTTAGATTCTTTAAGTGCGAAGAGCATTTTTGTGTGATCTTTTCTCTCAATTTCTTTTGTGGCTCACTCCCTCACCTTTTTCTGAGGTAGGAACTTCAACTCTCAGTTCTTCTTTCATCTCTCCTTTTTCTGGAGTCGTAGTTCTAACTCTCATTACTTCTTTTTTTCCTAGAGACGTGGCCCCAACTCTCTCGCTTTCGTTTTTCCTCACACTTTTTTTCATCAACTTTCCTTTTCTTTTTCCCTTTTTATTTCTTCCTCCAACTCCTTTTTAAGCTTCATTTGGTCTTTGTGCACTTTCTCCAAACTCAAAGGTAGGAGCACAACCTTTTTCTCATTCATTTTGAAGTTATACCAATTCCTCCTCCTATCATGATTCACATTTCGTTCAAATTGTCAAGGTCTCCCAAAAATTATGTGAGTAGTGTGCATGAGAATCACATCACATAACACTTGATCGCTATAGGTACCAATGTGGAAAGTAAGAAGAACTTATTCGCTTACTCTCATTTCCCCATAGTCACCCAACCTTTGCAATACATAAGGATTATGATGCATTATTATCGGTAATCCCAATTTTTCCACCTTACCAGCACTCACCAAATTAGTGCAATTCTCCCCCATCTATAATGAGACTACATGCCCTATCCCCCACAAGGCATCTAGTATAGAAAGCATTTTGCTCACCATCCCCTTCATTACCCAAAACATCCCCACATTTACCCCTAACTTCTCTTCCATTTTTCCTTTCCCTTCTCCAATTTTGTTCCCTACTCCCATCTCTATACGCAATGTTCCTAAATTTATCCCTCCTTTCTCCATCACCACTAGTAGATGTGCTCTCCACTCTTGTTCCTAACATTTCCAACCTTCCCCCAATTTTCTCCATTTTCCTAGCCATGGTGGTTGAAAGATTTTGCAACATCTCCTTCAAGCCTTAAGTTTGAGCATTGAAAATTTGCCCACTTTGAGTATTGAATTTGGACATGTTGTGCAAATGTGGTAGTGTCCTTACAAAATATTTCTTTGTGTTTCGCTCAAATTTGGTTTTTACCCTCTAATGAGCTCATCACTCTTGCCTTTTTCCACTCAAAGTTTCCTTTCTCAAGCTCTCCAAAGAAGGCAATCAACTAAACTGAGAAAATTAATTCTTGTGAAGTTAAAAATCATAACAAGCAAGAAGGAATTTAGAACAAGTAAACACAATAGCAAGTGTAATTTCTTTGCTTGCTATAACACAAGAGATGACACTTGAATTGGAGGACAAGGATTTAGGAGTACAAGATCAACAATGATTTGATAAAACTCAAGTAACTATCAAGGGAAAAGTTTGGGTAGGAAAAGATAGCTTATGTCAATGGAGTTTTCTTTGTGACATTTCATCAAACACTTCATGCACAAACTTTGGATATTGTAGAATTTCAAGTGTTTAATTAATGTAAACCTCAGCAATTCCCAAATAAGATAACAATGATAATACCCAACACTGAGAATCAAGAAATATACATGGGCATACCACAATCAAGCAAGAGGAATTTAGAAGCAAGTGGACTCAATAACAAGTGGAGTTCATGTGATTGATATACCCAAAATGAACAATTGATATGTAGGTTAAAATGTCAAGAACACAATTTCAACAATGGAAATGAACAACCACAAGTATTTAGTAATGGATAGAGGTTGAACACATAGGCATAAATAGTGTAGATTTCTTTGAGGCATTTTACCAAACACTTTGTGTGCACACTTTAGATAGTATAGACTTTTCAAGTGAATGGATAATAGAAACCTCGAACAAACTCACAAAGACATCAAACAATATAACAAATGTATAGGAATCAACCAAAGCTCAAGAACAAATTTATTTTATTTTATTTTATTTTATTTTTATGATGAAATAACTACAATGACAAGAATTCAAAGATATGTTTACCAAATTAGAGTCAAGCTCTGATACTAAATGATGCGAACCCCTTTAGTGTTTGGACCAAAAATTTCGATAACAATTCAATACCAACCCAAGAAAGCCAAAAAAATAAAATAAAATGGAAGACTCTAACCCAAGTTTAATCTAGCCCAAATTCAAAGGTTAAGGAACCTAGCCCAATGAATAGAAATAAAAAAAAATTTAAGGTCATGGAAATCATCAACAAACACAAGAATAAAATATACTCAAGTAAAGTTGAAGAAATTCCAAAGATATTACAAGAGCAAAGGAAATGTTTTACCTCACCCAAAAAAGGAGTTACTCCAAGAGCTTCACATGAACATTCAGGTTATTGAGTGTTTAAGAGGAAATTGTTATTTATATTACAAAAACTAGGGTTAAGTAGAAAAAAATGGAAAATTGCATAAAAACCCAATGTTTTCGAATTTTGCGACTTTCGGTTGACTGGCTGGTCGACTGAAACAACTTTCGATCAATATACAGAACTTATACAATAATAATTTGTCTTCATTTCACACTTTCGAATATCATTATAGGTCCATATCGCTAAATGTGCCAGAAGAAAATTGGGATTCATCTTCTACTAACATCAAGATACTATCTTATTGGCTAAATAGAAGGAAATTCCCAAATTTTTACTGTGTCATGTGACTCACTTTTCCCCAAAGTGGGTCCACCCCTTCTCGTTATGGCTTATAAGTATATTTTATACACTTATTTATATGTTTAAATTAGGATAATATGTTGTTGTTTTAGAATAAATTATATTTATTTGTTTGTTATTTTTTTACATTGCAGAAAATATTCTAAAATCAAGTGAACAAAGGAATTGAAGCAACTAAAGGCCAAATAGATGATTATTGGAGCTAAATTGGAGACATGAAGAAGTGCAATGAACCAATTGAGGAAAGTAAGGAAGAAAAGAGAAGAAATCAGAAGTATAGGAGCCAGATTGTTATAATAGGAGCTTGGAGGACTTGGACGCAAATAAAGAATGAGGGCCAACCTATACAAGATCAAAAATTGAAAATTTTCTTTACCCGGTTAATTGCGCTGCCATGACCTTCATTACCACATGGTCGCGCGATAACAGTTAAAATAACAGAACTTGAGTATGTTGCCTGCACGACCACCATAAACCCTACTACATGGCCGCACTGGGTTTCTAGTCCAGCGAAGTCAAGCCCATGCACGGATTTTATTCTTGTTTTGCCTAGGTTTCTTCACTAACTATATAAGTAATCTATGGGGCACGAATCCAGGGACATTTGCACAGCTTCTAAACAACATAGTCCCACATTCTTAGCATTAAATTCTTTGGAGGAAATTGAAGGTAAATGCATGGGAATTGAAGATTATCAACGGGGGGCGAATTCTTGATACAAGATTTCCTTTCTTTTGTTAATTTGATAAACTCAATATACAGAGTTATTTATATTTCTGCATATTTATTTCTTTAATGACAAACTATTAATTTCAAAGTTGAGATATTCGACGTAACTTAGTTTTACGCTTTTAATTCTATAATTCTAGTTTTGTGCTTTTGTTGCATGTGTTGATTTTATTTTGTGTTTAATGTATGAATTAATTCGCTATTAATTCATTAATTTCGTGAGTGTTTTCATAATCCGATATGTGAGCTAACACTTAGATATAGGAATAAAATTCGATAATTCAACAACGATAGAGATAAATATTTGTTGTTATTGCAATCGTTACATGAATTTTTGTGTTCAATGCACCTAATCATTATAACCTGCTGTCTAGAAACACGATTAACTAATTAGGTAGAGTTGATTTAAATCGAAGAGGGGAATTTCATATTCATAAGTGATTCGATCAAGCACAATAATAGGAATAAAAGTAGATAAATGGAATTAAAAATATTAACCATATGAAATCGAATGTCCCAACTGATATGATCCGGACCAGGTATCGGAGGGCGAAGTCGAGCCATCGACAATATGACAATGATCTACATACAAAACGGAGCAAGTTCCATGTTGGGGTCGAGCCGAGAAGAGGGACGGATCAAGCCGAGCAGAGAAAACGAAGTTATTTGGGCAGAAAATCCATCACGGCCGTGATGGAGGACCTTAACGGCCGTAAACCATATATTCACGGCCGTAAATCATGTTATCACGGTCGTAATCATTTATCGAGGAAAAATGAAGAATTTCAGCAGAACAAGGCTTACGACCGTAAGCCTGGAAGTTACGGCCGTAACATTCAAAAAGGAAAATTTCACGGCCATAAGAAATTCGTCACGGCCGTAAATAATAAATCAGTTTTTTTATCAGAGAGGCCATTACGACCGTAAAAGGGTTCGTCACGGCCGTAAATAAGCAGCGCCAGATTTTCTGGGAATTTTTCAATTATTTTGTTTCCTTTTTTTTTTTTTTATCTTAAGTTATTCGCATAATTTGGAATTTTAGTTTAATTAGAATTCTATTTGAGTAAACTAGCGACTAGATTATTTTGCTTATTACTCTCGTGTATGGAGGAGGTAGCAGTAGATTGATGAGTTGTGTTTCACAATCCGCTCAAGCAGAGAAAGCAAGAGTGATAGGTGTTATACCCGTTCCTTTAGTTGATATCGCAGGCAAAACACGAGGGCATGAAGTACAAACCTTATCTATCCATGAACGCATAACTTGTATGTTATATGATTCTGATGCCTTCATAGCCCTGCCTGGAGGTTTTGGTACTTTAGAAGAAATCTTTAATATTACCTCATGGGCTCATTTAAATCTCCATACCAAGCCTATTGGGCTTTTAAATGTTAACAATTTCTTTGATGGTTTGCTAACATTTCTTGATTATACTGTAGAACAGGGATTCATCTCTCCATTTTCTAGGAGAATCCTCATTTCTGCTCCTACTATCGAAGAATTGCTGGATAAGTTGCAATCATATATTCCAATACAAGATCCAGCAGGAGTTAAGATAGATTGGTCGCAAGGAAGGGGAATCAAGCGAAAATGGAGTCCGGTTAATGTAAATTTATCTTTGTGAACCTTAGAATAAGTGGTGGTAGAGTACGTAGTATTCTCACTCTTGAGACACACCATAAATTTTTAGGATTTTATCAATGTTTAATCTTGTATACCTCAAAGATTTAAGGTGGTAGAGTACGAAGTATTCTTACTCTTGAAACACACCTCTTTGAATGTTTCTTTATTTCCTCAAAAAATCAGAGGTGATAGGATACCGCTACTCCCGAAACACATCTCTAATTTTGAGGATTATAAATGTTTCCCCTTTTGTATTTTGCATGTATGACTCGTTTATGCTTCTTTAGGAGCAATAATAATAATATCATTTCAGTATGTTTTAATGATAATTTTTACTTCTTCTGGAGTAAATATGTACTTCTTCTAGAATACATAAGTGTTCGTCCAAGAACTTTTCCAGACACTTATCATCTAATATTCATCTCATAATACTGATGAGATTATTTTCACATTAGCCATATCCGTACTATCATGTGATATTATTTTATCATACATCAACATTCTCTTGTTGAATAATTTTAATCCACCCTTTCAAATACATATATTGGTAACTTCTGGTACCATTGGATAAAATATTTTTATCAACATTTACCAACTTTTTGGTAATGATAACTTCTGGTATCATTTGATGAAGTACCAAATAACAATAATATTGTATATATATTAACAATAATAATACTGGGGTTATACCACCACGTATATATGATAAACAATAATAATACTGGGGTTATACCACCATGTATATATGTTGACAACAACCTCTAATATGTTAGAATTAACCAACAACTTAGGTGTTTCTGAAATAATATAAAATATGAATATATGTAAAGTATACCATATATTCAATTGATAAACCGACCATATAGGCGGTGTCAACATAATGAAATAATTACCTTTCATGAGTGAGTGAGTCATATCTTCAAATCCAGTCAATAATAACTCAATCCATCACGGTATGACAATTATTATGTTACTTTTAAATCTTTTATTTTATCGTATTGATCACATAGTAGTGTTAAATAATTTAGAATATACATTCTATTAACACTTATCATCATATAATTAATAATGATTAATCAAATTCGTTAAATCACGATTAATATACTTTAACGTATTATCAAGGGAAAAATCGTCCATATTTTAATATATTGATCATATGGATAAATCGAAACCGTCAATAGATTTGAAATTTAATTTAGAACAAACTTACTTTTGGTCAGAAATTCAAAATCTCGCCGGAATTGCTTCAAAAATAGTTTTTACGACGCCGCCACGTTCGATCGCCGGAAAATTTCAAAACTGCACAAAACAGAAAAGTAAGATCATAGAAAAATCCAAATCATCAAGACGAACAAACTGCCTTTTGACGTCATCCCCGGAATCCGCCACGCGCCGCCGCCGGCCGCCACGCGCCGGTGGTCGGAAAAATCAACCCATCACCATAATGTGTGCCTCGACGTCCTGAACATGCCCATGGTCTCCGTTTCTCCAAAAGACCAACCATTTGGCCGGAATCAACATTTTTCAGTCCGCCAGCATCTTCTTTTCCGGCCAATAACTTCCGTTTTAACCGTCGGATCGGCGTAAAATTTCAGTCGAGTCTTCTCCTAGAAAATCCCGTTGTTACGCCACTGGCCGATCATCGATCGGAGTTCAGGATCGTCCGAGATCGATGTTTCAATTTCCGGTCAGATTTTGTTTTTTGCACAGTTTTTCAGCATTTCTTCTCCGGTCGATATCTTCTGTTTCAGCTGTTGGATCATCCCCAGATTTCAGGAGAGTCTTCTCCTCGACAAGCCCGTTCTGATGGCGGTGGCCGATCGTCGATCGGATATTTGGATCGTCCGGAATCCTTCTTTTTCAGTTCGACCAGAATTTTTAAAAAATTGGATAAATTTTCCGATCTACAATATATGAGTTATTTTCTAAAATCAAAAGTGTTTGGTTTGAGAAAAGGAAACATTGATTAGTAATAATTAGATTTCCGATACAGATGTTCATCATTTAGATGCAACTGTAGAGCATACTCCCGTTATATTACTCAATTGGCTAAAGACTCGTATTGATAACGTGTTGTGAAACTATTATAAACTAATAGAGAATATAGAGAGATAGAAGAGAATTCTTCTCTTATTGAATTCATTTGAATTCATATGAATGAATGAAATAAGACTCCTATTTATAAGAGTGAATAATGGCACAATCGTAATATGTAAAGCTTACAAGGGTATAATGATAATTGATCATTCACTTATTTTATAATATTTATAACATTATAAACCATTTTACCGAACTGAAAACCTTTCCACAGGCAACAAATGAAAAAGAAGATGGACAGGGACAGAAAGAAAAAGCTGCTGAACAAGAAAAAGTAGGCAGAAGGAGGACTCATTGTCTACTAGGAAAGCCATGAATAGTTGGCTAAAAACAAAATTCATCTTGCCACTTGTTTGTAACAAGACAAACACATTACACAATTTTCTATTTTCTACTTACCCATAAAACATTTTTCAGCCTTTTTGACTCCATTCAGTCTTCACCACCAATAACCATTCAATTAATAAATTACAGTAAAACAAGCTATTTCTTGCACTCCAAGTCTGTTTTGTTTCTTTTTTCTGCTGAAATCATATTACATTCAACTATCGTCGATCGATTTAGTCTAAAATTTTAACAACCTTACCACATGTATATTCAATTTCACATACTGACAAAAGTAGCACGTGGCTCGATTTTTATTTATTTATTTTTTTTTCACACATGACATCATCATTTAAATCACAGTAATTACCACACTTTCATGTCACTTTTTTGTCAACCTCTTTCTAAAGTAGGATGTACCTTTATTAAAATTGAATGCGTTAAATATGTGGGTGGGCCAACATTTGAAATTGTGAACTTTGTTTACTTTAATACCATATTTGTACCACTCCTTTAAAGGTTATATACACATATTCATTTCAATGTTCCTCAAATAAGCATCAAAACAATGACATTTTCAAGAAGTGAGAGCTGTGAGAATATATGCAAAGAGATTCACGAATATTTGGGGGATATTGTTTTTCTAATTCAAAAACTGGCTAGTCTTCGCCAAAGTGAATGCAAGAAAATCAGAGAAACGTACACCGACATTTATGGGGAGGATCTTGCTCAAGTTCTTGGAAGCACAGCAATGGCTAGCCAAGAATCTTCAAGGACGTGTGCAGGCTTGTCCAGTTTGATGCTTAATCCACACGAACGCGATGCTGTGGTGGCAAGAGAGGCGCTTGATCACGAGCCAATCAATTATAAAGCTTTAATCGAAATATTTACATGCCGAAAATCAAGCCATGTTCTTCTCATACTTCAAGCTTATCAAGCAAGATTTATGAGGAAATTGGATCAAGATATTGCAATGATTGAGCCTCTCAACCCATATCAAAAGGTAAGTGTATCGTCTTGTTGATATGTTGATTTGATACATTGATGACTTGTTCTCTAACCTAGATGCTAAATACTTGATAGAATTGTTCTTTTATATAACTTAGGAAATTAGGACAACATAATATAGTTCTGATATAGCCTCTGTTTGAATCTCAGTTTTTGAAAACCAAGTTTTTAAAATGCTCAATCTCAGACATCAATTCTTAGTCAAACTTACAATATTTGACTTTTCAAACAATTTTAATCCATTCAATTTTCAAAAACTACATAAAAACTGGGGGCCAAACAGGGTCTTAGTATGATCGTGTGGAGAATTAAATTCCACTTGATCATCGTGTATTTCATCTAAATCTGTTGATATGCGGTTTAACATTATAATTAGGCTGATCTCGGAGATTTTTGGGGTTCTTCACATCTGATAATCAAGAAATGGTGAATGGCCTTTTGTTGACAGATATTTATGGCATTATCTGCATCACACAAAGCACACAGTGCCGATATTAGCCAACATGTTGCCAAGTGCGACGCAAAGAGACTTCGTCAAACAGGGGAGGGAAAATCAGGAGCCATTGATGAAGCTGTAGTTATAGAGATCCTCTGTAAAAGGAGCATTGCACAGCTCAAACTAACATTTTCCACCTATAACCATATTTATGGGCACACTTATACAAGTGTAAGGCATTGTATATGAAGTGATTTACATGCTTAATTTCCCAATATTAATTGAAAATTCTGACATTATTTTTTGTTGATGTATTCCTTTATTTTATATCTCAGTTTCTGAAAAATGAAAAGTTTGGAGAGTTTGAAGATTCAGTGAGAATCATGACGAAATTCATATGCAATCCGCCAAAACAGTATGCCGAGGTACTTTTTAATACACGTTCTCTGGGTTGAAGGACCTGAAGTAAGCCTATGTTTGTTAAAACGTTTATAAGCAGTTGTTTATAAATAGTGACGTCACAGTATTTCGTTTGTCCATTTATTTGAAAAAAAAAAATGATGGACGGCAATCTTTAATCAATCGAAATTGTTGACTTTGTCCAATAAAATATTGTCACCCGATTATTTATAAACAAAATTTATAAGGCTTAATTCTAAATTTATTGTTGTCTCTTTTTGTAGACGTTGTATGCATGCTTAAAGGGTACGACTACTGATAAGGGAGCTTTGATACGTGTCATGGTGAGCCGGGCCGAGGTGGACATGGACGAAATTCAGAGGGTCTTCAAGAAGAAATATGGTATGGAATTGAGAAGTGCCATATGTGATAGTGTTCCGGCTGGGAATCACAGAGACTTTCTTGTTGCATTGACTACAAAGGCCTTCCTAGATTGATGAATAAAAGCACCAGATCAAAAGTCTAGTCCAGCTTTAAAATTTGTATAGCCTGGGTCATTCCATTGCCATATTTGGTGAAATTATATACTTGATCCCTTGCGATCCATTATGGTATCTCAATCAAGGAATAGAAACTTCAAAAAAATAATGAAGTTCTTGTAACTAAAATATTCTTGACAAGTTTGAAATGTGTTTATTTTTTTTAATTTTTTTTTGACTTCCTGTTTAGCTCAAATAGGACCCGATCACTACCGTTAAATACTATGACACAATTAGGGGTGACAAAACAGTTGAATTGCTTGTGGGTTCGTATCATCCCATGAGTTGCTCGAACTCGTATTCAGATGAACAATGGGTCGAGTCGAGCTCGATTTTTTTTTTTTACAAGCTGACTTATCTTGAGCTCATGGATCAACTTATTTTTTGGCTTATTTTATTATTATTTTTTTAAAATGAAAGGCTCGGGCTCGACTTGTGTCCACATGAACCAAAGGTCCAAGTTTAGCACAGGTATCTAAAAGCTGAGCCGGATCGATGTATCCACTGCCACCCCTAGATACAACTACTTCACGTGTTAGATCAATTTAAATTGAATAATTAAAAAAAAAAAAAAGCATACTTGAGGGAAAACAAATTCCTTGGCCAAATCTACAAAGAATAGTGGGTAATAAAATTCAAAAAGGTGCCTGCATATTGTCCATGCCAATAGGAAAACCACACACGTGAAAAATTTTCCAACGGAATCAAGCAAACCCAAAGTCTTAATTCTAGAAAACCGAAGAATTCATTTTCTTTGTAAGAGGGGAACAAAAATGAACCTCTTTGTGGGAATTACACGTTGATTTTCCTTCTTTAACTCACAGGATCTTTTGATGTTCAAGAATTAATTGAGCAACAAGAAAATAATAACAACAACGCAAAATTTCCGGATCGCCAAAACCTTTCACTATATAATAAATTATTACAATTATATAGAATTTCACTCACCAACTCAATCGCATAGACTACAGAGAAAATACTAATAATGAACTTTTATCTAACCCAAGTTTCTACCCTTTAAATTATCCCACAAAGAGTTCACAAGAAACTACAAAGATAAAGCTCTCCAATTCTCTCTAATTAGTCTCACATAAGATTCACAATATTATGGCTCCCTAACACACATATTTATAGGTAAAAAACAACACCTAGAATATGTAGAATTCGTGTCCAAGTAAGTTTCCTTATTAAAGTAGAATACCAAAATAAAGTCTTTTATTTTCTTTTTCACCATTAACTTGGTCTCCAAGTTAACCACTTTAATATGGAAAGCAATTGTCCAAAATATTTCCATTCTTAATTTGGGTCAAATATCCCAACAATCTCCACCTTGACACAAATTCATCCGAGCCAAAATATTCAAAAATTAATCATTGCGTAAATAGGCAAGCTTATTCCACTTTGACGATCCCATACTCCACCATATGAGTATAATCACTCAGAATTATCAACGAATCCCGAGCTTTTCACCGGCTCATGTCGAAAACAAAATTGCTGAAAAATTATGGTGCAACTCCCATTGTTTGATTTTCCATGGAAGCTCATCAGCCATCGACATCAATTCAACCACACACCTTGCATCCAAGTCAAATCAATGCTGTGTGCGAACACATGCACCCGCCAGTAAGAATACATCCTCTATCATGGCAACTGGCATCATGCCATGAGGATGTCACATCCTACTCAGAGTACATCGTCACCGCCCTCCACCAGGAGAGTCGCATTGTTCACCTTTGAGCAGTCAGCCGAGTTTGCTCCACCTTTTGGACAATTTCTTCTTACGTGACCGGATTGTCCACAGTTCCAACATACAACTTTCTTCTTCATGGAGTTACCCCTCTTCCACTTTTCAGTAACAAGCAAATTATTTTCAGATGAATTATCACCTCCACCCAATCTCCGTTCTTCAGAGATCAACTTACTTGTAACTTCTGCAAAGTCCACCGTTTCCTTCCTGTACATCAAAATCGGCTTGATGTGCTCAAACGTGGATGGAAGAGACCAGATGAGCCTCAAAGCTTTATCCTCATCTTCAACTTTGACTCCAATAGATTCCAGTTCAGAAACAATCCCCGTTAAGAACACTAAGATGGTCGGAGATTTTTGTACCTGCGCTCATTCTCAACGAATGAAGCTGTTCCTTCAGATACAAGCGATTTGACAAGTTCTTCGTCTGATACAACTCTTCCAGTTTTTCCCAAAGTTCCTTAGCAGCAGACATCCCATGAATATTTGCAAGAACATTCTTGGCCAAACAAAGTCGTATTGTACTAGCAGCTCTCAGATCCAAATCTTCCCAATCTTCATCAATCTTACTGGATTCAGTTTCTTTTTCTTTTCCTTTGTCAGAACTCTCGGTTGGTTTTCCTTTCAAAGCTTTGTGCAGACCCGCCTGAATTAAAATATCCTTGACTTGTACTTGCCACAAGCCAAAATTAATTATTCCATCAAATTTCTTCACGTCGTACTTGACAGACATATTTTCTTTTGCTCCAATAAAATCTTCGAACCACCTGACGCTCTGATACCACTTGTTGGGAATTACACGTTGATTCCCCTTCTTTAACTCACAGGATCTTTTGATGTTCAAGAATTAATTGAGCAACAAGAAAATAATAACAACAACGCAAAATTTTCGGATCGCCAAAGCCTTTCACTATATAATAAATTATTACAATTATATAGAATTTCACTCACCAACCCAATCCCATAGACTATAGAGAAAATAATAATAATGAACTTTTATCTAACACAAGTTTCTACTCTTTAAATTATCCCACAAAGAGTTCACAAGAAACTACAAAGATAAAGCTCTCCAATTCTCTCTAATTAGTCTCACATAAGATTCACAATATTATGGCTCCCTAGCACACATATTTATAGGTAAAAAACAATACTTAGAATATGTAGAATTCGTGTCCAAGTAAGTTTCCTTATTAAAGTAGAATATCAAAATAAAGTCTTTTATTTTCTTTTTCACCATTAACTTGGTCTCCAAGTTAACCACTTTAATATGGAAAGCAATTGTCCAAGATATTTCCATTCTTAATTTGGGTCAAATATCCCAACACTTTGGACATCCTATAAGGTTTCCTCAAATCATTTGTTGCACATATAAATAACTTGAGGAGAAACATTTCTTCATCAATTCAATTCCCCCCACAAGTTTTCAGTAGCAACGTCTAAGTTTAAGGTATGGAAGCCAAACCTGTAAACACGCTCGTTGAAGAACTCGAGCATTTCTGTAAATGGCAACGTATGGAGGATCGTGACATTCTCGAAATCCATATCAAAGGTATTGTCTTTTGCTTTTAATTTTCCCGCCTTTCTAATCTTCTACAATATATTTGTTAGGCAATACTAAGCTCTTGTTTGATAAACATATTTTTTCATAAAAAATACTACTTTTTTTACATAATCTTAATCATTCAAAAAAGTCGAGCATACAATTTTTTACTTTTCAAATCACTTTTTAACCAAACGATTTTTCAAAACTACTATTCGAAACCAACTTTTTCAAAAACTATGGGAATCAAAAAAGTACTAAATTAGGTTGGACCTGACCTAAATCTTTCATAATTTAAATTCTTAACCCGTTGTTTTTTTAATCATTTTTCACAATTTTCAGTCAAGTTTCTACCTTCGTCATTTCAAAGTGATAGCTCTGATTCGAATTTTGGACACCTTACATGTCCATGCCATTAAACGTTACGATCTAATTCCAATTTCCACTCGAATTCAAAAACACGCATTCTCTCTCTATATATCTCTAGATACGCTGTTGTGTGTGTATATTGATCTCTGTAGCGGTTTGAATCTGTGTATACAAAATTTGCATGGAGGATCGACGCTGAAGAAATTGATCGGAACTGTTCGTATCGGTGATCAGAGTTAAAGTTTGTTATTCTAAAAATTAATGTTATTTTCTGTCTTTGTTTGGTGTTGTAATTTTGTGTTGGCGTTTTTGAATTTTAAGGTATGAATTTTGAGGGAACATGTCTATCATTTGTCTACCATATAAGAGTTCGTTTGGTAATGGAAAAATTTTAATCTCAATTTTTCAAACTCAATATCAATCATCCATTCTTAATCAAGCCCACAATTTTTAACTTTTCAAACTTTTTAAACTAATCATTAACCAAAAAACCAAAAAAACCATAAAAATAAAAAAAATTCACATTATCAAACATGCTCTAAGTATCTGCATTAGTGAATTCTTCATCTGAAAATCAAAATGTCTTAAGTCGTTAACTATTTCTTTCCAGCTTCTCAAAATATCTGTATCTCATATAATGCCTTTTTCAGGATTCCCCCCTTTGTTTTTACTGTCTTTTCGATAATTAAAGGAGTAGTTCCTTAAGTCAAGTAACGCGAGATGCTAGATGCTATATTAGTCCTTTGGCACCTTAATCATGTATCTTCATTGAGCATAACAAAACACCAAAAATGGAAGGACCAACTTTAATGTATTTGAAGTTCTATATCTATTGTCACTTTTGTGGGATTATATATATGCTCATAGAATATAATTCACAACATTTGAAATAAAATATTAATCGGTTGTATGAATATGAAGTTGTATTTGTCCATGAGTCGATTTGATATTACAGATTAAGTGTTAAGTTGTTAAACACAAAAAAATTCAATTTATAATTTGATCTAAAATTAATAATCACAATCAGTAAATAAAAATGAACAATTTATTTTGATAAGATTGCTTCGATTTTATTAAAGCCTGTTTTCAACTTTGGTAATAAAATTGAGAGTGCGTTTGGAACGTATTGAACAGGATCACGTGAAATTAATTTGTGACCTTGACCATGCAAATTTAATTTCACTTGACTCTCGTACATGATACCTTAATTCTAATCTGATAATGGACTTCAATTACTAGCTTAAAGTTTTTTGAGGTATCAATGAGTGAGATCAAATTACTGATAAATATCTCAATTCTTTAGAAATTAAAGTAAACCAATGAGGAATATATATCTGTATTTAGGAATTCGTTGCGTTTTAGGTATGATCATGATCTCACTGGTTCTTCTAGTGGAAAGTTGAATCCGACCTCAGTAAATAGACATTGATTGTTGAATTCTATGATGTGATGTGATCATATTTAACTGTTAGATAGAAGATGAGAGTTAAGAATTTATTAATATACAGAGAATGACATTTTGGTCATTTTAGCTTGCTCCGAATATTCGAGCTGATCGACGAGGGTAACATGTAAGAGCAAAAAGTCAGAAGATATAATCATTGATAATTGTTTCAGTAATTTCAATTAGGCTAAGAGTGCATTATCGTTCTTGTAGTAAAATATAACGTGATTAATAAATTATTTTGACTAATCAAGAGTTGACTAGGTCATGATTAGTTTATTGGAGCTTAGTTTAAATTGAATCCGATCAAGTTTTCTCAGTGGCTTCACTATTATAGAGCTATACAAGCTTATAGCTTTTATTGGGTTGTGCAGAAATGAGCTGTGTTATGATACTAGGGGTTGGTAGGGTTTTGAAGTGTAAGTGGGTTTAAATAGTCTCATAAGACTATTTTTCTAACCATAGCATGCATAGTGGAGGGACACACACTAAAATGTGTAGTGTGTATGTTCTCCTTAGAATGAAAATCCTAATCCTAGTGTAGCCTAGATCTAGAGAAAGGTGACCACATACCTGCATAGTTACCATTGGAGAACACCGAGGAAAGTTTGATGGTTTGAAGCTTTGGTTGAATCAAGAAGTAGTGGAAAAAAGATTATTGTAAAGCACAATGATAATATCTCTATCATTTTCGTGTGCACAAAATTACTTATTCCTAGTCAAATACATAGAATAAAAAGATTCCTGTAAAGGGATAATGTAGTCACATGAAATTAATTGTTGTGAGTAGAATAACTCGGGTTCCGAACAACTTTGTCGAGTAAAAATTTAAAGTTTGACCTTGCTTTTCCCTAAGAATGAAATCAGATATTTATTAGTTTATTGTGTAGTTACACGTATATAAGGAACTTTTCTTGGTCAAAAGAGGGCAATACACTTTTATCCGTCTTTTTTAGATCTAAAATAAATATTTGTATGGAAACTTGTTATAGCTCCTAGTGTTTGAAAATGTTACAATAAAGCTCTAATTTTGGTTTCATCGGTGTGGAAGCAATTGGACCAGATGTAGAGCAACCCAACTAAGGAAATCTAGACCAAAAGCTAAGGCCCAAATCTGTAGAAGTCCAATCGGTTGAAGACCTGAAGCCTAAGACCAAAATGCCATTGATCCATCTGATTTGGAGCAGCCCAAGTCCATTGCAATCGAATCAAGGCCCAGGCACTGAAATAACCTGATTTACCTCAACCGTCAGATCTATTGATTTCATCTGAACCGTCCAATATCTGATAAGGGTGTGACTTTTGATTCCATTCCAGACGCTTCGTGTATCTTCATTTGATTCTCTCTCTCATTTCTCTCTTCTAGCAGGCGATATTCTTTTCTTCATAGTTCATCTTCTTCTCTAAATCTTCGTGTGTTTTAGAGAAATTCTTAGTGGTACTTTGTGGTAAAATTTGTGCGAGATTTTAAGTTTTTTAGTATTTCAGATTTCTGTTCCGTTTTGTTTAAACTTTGAGTTTCTGTATTCTTTATTTTTATTAATAAGAGTTCTGAAGTTTTATGTTTAATTTCGTACTTTGTTGTTTCTTTATGGTGATTCTAGGTTAATATTTGTAACAATCGAAACTATGGTGTTCTGTTTGCTGCATTGTTAACATTTTATATCAATTTTTAGGAACTTATCAAATACTTGAAGTACACCAGGCCAGCTCATCTTTATGAGACATCAATATCTCCTCCTGCTACTCCACAAATTATGTCTTCCATTAAGGTTATTCTTGGCGATGATGGTCCTAAAAGAGGTGGGTGTTTTTCTTAGCCATACCATTAATAAAGTTGTCATAAAATACACCCCGTTCGAGAGTATTTACTAACAGGTTTACTGTTTTTTGCATAGGGGTTTAGAGACTAGCAAAAATTTGTGACAAAGAAAATTTCTTCATGACTGAACTGCAAAAAATAGGCTTTGAGGTTTCAGGGGACAATTATTCCTCTGTAATGTCCATCAAGCTCTAGAATTCCATAAAAATTCCTGCTTTTTTTCAAGGGAGTGCATCAAATAAAACGTAAGCTTTTTCTGTTTCCTCCCCTCTGGTCTTCCAACTCCGTGCAAACCTTTCCGTTGTGTGACTCAATATGAGAAGAATAATTGAAAATGAAATTAATTTGTTGTAATTTTAAGTATATTAGCTCTTTATGCTTGTTCTTATTTTAATATTTTCCAATCATTTTGTTGATACCCAAAAAATACCCAAATTCACAAGGCCCAATTCGATGGCGCAAAGGGTGTGATTTATTAGAAGAAGTTTAGGCCCAAATGTTGGCACTAGAATGCGAAGGCCCAACATGAAACACCCGAAACATGGTAGCCCATTGAGGGAGATGCGAAGGGAGTTGGACGACTGGGAGATAATTAAGAGACTTGGGCGACTGTGCGATTACTAAAGCACTAGGGCGATCAGACAAATGCTTAGGCAACTACACAACCAAGCTAGATAGGATTCAAAAAGCAGTTAAAAAGAAAATCATGGGAGTTACTGGAAACAATCAATAGTGGGCGACGATTATACAACGTGTTGGGGAGCGGTTATTCCAAGCAAGTAACAAATCAAGGCGGCAAATCAAGAATTCAAACATTGGAAGCTGTAGACAATTTGTATATACTGTAAAAACTTAGGCATTTTATGGGATCAGTCAATCAACTCTCAAACAAAGATTATGTAATTTTCTTTATCTTTACTTTTCCTTGTCAAAATCCTAGTGTAGTTGTGTGCTTGTGCCCCTTGGAAGCGTTTTGTTTTCACTGCAATCTTCATAAATAAAGCACCCCTCGTTGGGACTTTGTCTTGAGAGGTTGTTGTTCCTTACACATTCGTCTGATTCCACTTTAATTGTTAGAGAGAGAACCTGCGCGAAACAATTTGGGATGCTCGGTGGGACAACTTTGGTGTGTTTTTGAAGATACGAAGTGAATCATCATGCCTCACAAGAAGTCCGATAAGGAACCAGCAAGCCATCATCTTCTGTCTATAATCAAAAGATATTAGGAACAAAGTACTCAAGGAATAGAAGGAGAAAGTGGAAGCCGTTATGAGCCCATGACGGATCTGAATCCTCAAACCACGCATGTGCTATTTTTGGTTAACTCACTCAAGACGTGGTGGAATAGGTAAATTTACAATATGTTCATAACATGGAAAAGTTCATTAAGAGAGAAAAAGAGCACTACGATAATATGGCTAAACAACTGAGAACTTTACACGATAATATGAATAAGTTGACTAGCCAAGTTTTTCAGTCAACTTTTCCAAATATGTGACATCATTTTCAGGCTAGAATAGTTATAGGGCATAATCCCTCGGTCGCAAGTCCACATCAGGGAGTCGCAAGTCCGCTTCAGGGAATAGAGCCACCTTTTGGACCATCCACTTCAAACTTGGGGTCGGAGGAATGGCTAGTTTGGGTAATGGTGTATCGAATGGTGGAGTAAACCCAAATGTATCAAACTTAGGGGCTAACCCAATTGCAAGAGACAACGTCCAAAATAATGGACAAAATTCGCTACATGTAAGTGATGGGGGAAATACTCAGGCCAATAATAATAATGGCCCAAATAATGGCACATTTGCCACAAACACATTGCCAAACGTTAGGCTTCAAGCGATACCACTAGGAAACCAACCCATAGGTGTTCCTTATGATCCCAATGTCTTGTTGAGAGATCAAATCGCTGAAATTGTGCATGATCAAATGTCTGTTAGAATTCGCCCTTGTATCAGGCCTACTTACACAAAATCATACCCTGATTGGATGAATCAAGCATATCCATAGCCTAGGGGATACAAAATACTGGAATTTTCATTATTCACAGGTCTAGGAGAAGTTTCTACCCTAAAACATATAGGGTGATTCACTTTGCAATGTGGCGAAGTAACCGATTACCATACAATGAGATTAGTCTCTAGTTCATTAATAGGGATAGCTTTCTCATGGTTCATCAACTTGCCAGCAAATTCTATACAAACATGGTCACAATTAGAACAATTGTTCCATGTTCAGTTTTACAAAACTGAATCTGAAGTAAATCTGGCCAATCAAGCTAATTTAAGGCAACTACCTAATGAATGGGCAGAAGGTTTTCTTTAAAGGTTCAAAATAGTCAGGATTAAATATTTTGTACCTTTTCCTGAAAAAGAATTCGTCAAATCGCTCAAAGTTGCTTAAGTTTCAATCTAAAAAAGAAATTTCAAGATAGGGAATTCCCTAGGCTTTTTCAATTGAGAGCTAATGTGATTAGATATGAACGTCTATTAAGAGAAGAATAGAGGTGTCAAGACGGACGGACCGATCAGGCCCGTGAAAACCGTCCCGGATTGACCCGGGATCGTGGGCCGACCCGCGACCTGTGCGGGCGGTTTACGGGTCAAACCTTCGCCTACCGCGGTTAACTCGCTAGCCTGAAAAAAAAAAAAAAAAAAAAAAAAAAACTTTTTTCATTAAATATGGTAACATTGAAAATCTCCCTTCTACAAATTTTAATACAACTTTTAAAGTAAAATCTTATTTTTTTTCTCCCTATAGCTAAAAAACGTAATGTTATTTGATAATAGTAATTAGAAATATATTTAACATTTAATTGTTAATTTTTTATATTTTATTTAAATTTACAAATTTAGAAGTAATTCATATAACATAAAATATAACTTTAAATTCTATGTAAATATTTTATGGTATAAATATGAATTTGTCATTTTGTATTTAGAAACTTGACAAAAAAATTTCTGTAAATATGAAAAGTCTATGTTTTTATTCATACGGACCAAATCAAAACGAACCGCGACCTTCATGGGCTCGGCCCGGATGGGTTAGTGGGCGGGCCTGGGTTGTAGTTCGAAATTTTTGGACTGACCCGGAACCGGCCCGTAACACGCAGCGGGCGGGCTTTTTTTTTCAAGCGGGCCGTTACTAGGCTTTTATGTTTGCGGGCCAACCCGGCCCGAACCACCCATATTGACATCTCTAGAGAAGAATAACAAATGAAAAACTCCAGCAAGGGGACTTACTATAGAGACCCAAACTTTGATGTTCATATGGTTGATGATGAACACTATGACCGGACTGAGGTATGTTTAGCCGAACTAATTGAAGGGGATTCATATGCTTGCCCTATAACAGTTGTTCACTAACATTTCGAGATGCAAGATACACTCGCAAGTGTACGGATCGTGAACACTAATAAAGTGGATAAACGAGTCTGGATTATCGTTCCCACGAGAACTGCTATTAAGTACCGAAATATTTTAGTTTTTAACCCTATTTGAACATACGAATTGTTTTGAGAATATAAAACTAAAAATAAGAAAATAAACTAAAGAATTAAATTTCGAATTTTTTTATATGATTGTAAAGTAGTTGGTATTCACGATTTCACCTAACTAATTAAATTAACTTCAATTCCAGTTTTATTTCCTAAATATGTACTCGGTCGAATTCACTAATGTATATTGAAATTCCTCTTTCGAATTTAAATCAATTCTACCTAAATAAGTCAACCATGTATCTCCACAGAGGGTACGGATTATTTCTTATCATGCATAACGCATAAGAATTCACACATGACCGCGATAATAACAAAAGTATATCTCTATCTCTTGTCCAATTACCGAATTTATTACCTTGATCTAAGTTATTAACTCACCTATCTGATTATGGAAATAACTCACTAAATCATTAATTAGTGGTCAATTAATTTACGTATTAAACACAATAATAAATCAACACATGCAACGAATCATTAAAACAACGAAAAATGGAATTAAAATAATAAAGCTAAGCTACATCGTTCATCCCAACATGGAATTTAGTTATACATCATAATTAAACAAAAAAACAATAAATAATAACGTTCATTGAAAATAACATAAGAGAATGGAAAGCTTGCACTAAGTATCAATTCTCCACGTGATCTTCAAGTCTCGCCCCTTTGCTATGCGTTAATCTTCCAATAATTTAAGCTCAATTTTATGATGTTCTTAGGTGAGGCAAAGATCTGATTTTCATGCCAGACACGTTTCTTAAATAGTTGGTGAAAAGATCTAGTTGAAGAAGGAAAGAAATTCTTCAAACCCGCACATGAGTCTTTTCTTGTATCTAGACAGTGTTCAGTATTTCGATCATATATTTATATTCCCTTATCCGATTGATATGATTCAAAGTGTGTGAGAAATATAACTTAAAGATATACAATTCTTCCTAGAATAGGATTTTTCCAATTCAAACGTTTACTACTCCAAAATTAGGTCTCAAAGTCCGACTAGAAATCTGTCTAGAATCTTGTGCGGTTGGAATCAATTTTATGGTAATATTCTTATCATATTCCATTCCTTTTTTACTTCTACTTGCATCCAATTGACTCCTAAAAATCCTCAAAGTATCTTCTTATGATCCAAATCAATCATTGGATATTTGCAAATTGGTCCCTCGTGTTTAATTTCCTATTCAGTCCTTCAACTTCCAATTACAACAATATAGTCCCATACTTTCAAATATTCTTGATTTGCTCATTTCAATTCTCAACTCCTTTAATTGGGTCTTCCAACTCTTAATTTCTTCTTTTTGCCACCTTGTATGATTCCCGTTTGATGTCATAAACTCTTCAATTGCTCATTTTAGCTCCAATTAGCATCCAATTGTGCATTTTTCCTATCAATTGCTTCATTCTTCATCTTTTGGGATATTTTATGAAAAGTAAACAAATAGACACAAATTAAATAGTAAATATTCTAAAAGGACAACAATATATTCTAATTTAGACATACAAATAAGTGTATAAAATACACTAATAACTACTTATTGACCAATGAATTTAAGAATAAAGAGAATGCAAAGGATGAAAGAGATGAAAATTAAGAGGAAGCTTGCGTGCTAATATGTGAAGAAGGTAAAACGTCCTAGGAGGCTTATGAAGAAGAGGACGACGACATGACAGACATAGAAGAAGAAATTGATTTAGAAGCAGAAGGATGGAAGCAAGGGGTATCGCACAATAAATTACTGAAGCAATTATATCAAGAGGGTGTCCGTGAAATAGATCTATTGGGCGAGCCATCCTGACGTGCACTTGACTTTTATGTGCTATATGGAACACCTAAAAGGAAAGTAAGAGTGCCGCGGTCTGAAAAGTATGGGTCACTCCTAGAATACTTCCTCCTCCTACTGGATGGTTTACAAATGAGGAATTATGGGAGAAAAATGAAAGGATCAACCAATGTGTGGAAAGTCCAAAAGAAGTCTTGCAGACCGACGTGGCAGGGATGTCAGTGTGAAGGAAGATAAGCAAGAAGAAGAGATAAATGCGACAGAAAATGTTATCTTCAGGAAGACTTCTGTAAAGTTAACAAAACAATTGAGGCCCTTGTATGTGAAGGCCCTAATCAATGGTGTCCCGTATTGAAAGTACTTATTAATAACGGAGCAGCCATAAATACCATCCCGTCCAGAATGATGAGAAAATTTGCAAAAACAGAAAATGATATGATCCCAACAGAGGTTATCCTTACAAGTTTCAACAAAAGAGCGACTTCAGCCAAGAGAGTAATACCATTAGAGATAACTATTGGAACAACCACCAGGACCACAGTCTTCTTTGTGATAGAAGGTCCTACCAGTTACAATGTATTGTTAGGGAGAGATTGGATCCATGGAAGCTGGTGCATACCTTCATCGCTCCATCGGTGTTTGGTGTTTTGGAATGATAACGGACGCAAATTCTGCAGAAAGATTCATGTATGAAGTGAACTATGGGCCCGTCAAGATCATCGAAGATGGGAAGAAACTCAGATTATCTCACATAGCAAAGAAACATATTCAGTAGATGCTCTTGCTGAAATCTTTAGTCAAATGAGGCCAAATATAGTTACCCTTGAGAGGCCAATAATTGGCAAAATGTTAATTGAAAGAACCTGATGGATAATCAACAACGAGAGAGTCTGGAAGATATGTAGGCCTTTAAAGCCAAACTAATGGCTTTCAATAAAGAGTGTAAGGCAAGGATTAAGGAAGAAGTGACTTTAGAAGCATTGAGGAGCAAGTTAGCAGTATATGAGTTAGAATAGAACGTTGGCCGAGAAATCAATAATGTAGATTGCTTAGAAGAGGAAGTGGCTACTAGAAACCTAGATGATGAAGCCATGAAGATTAAAAAACATGAGCATGCTAAAACACAAGATCCTTTATTAAAATTAAACATTGGCGACAAGGGGGAAAATTGTTTGACGTTCGTTAGCCAGACGCTTAGTCAAGAGGTACGTAATAAATTAATTGCTTTATTAAAAGCATATAAAGATCTCTTTACCTGGAGGTATAAGTATATGCCTGGTCTGGATAGAAATCTAGTAGAACATAGATTACTAACCAAGTCAAATTTTAAGCCTCACAAACAACCTCCTAGGCGTTTTGCTCCTAATAAATTACCTAGAGTAAAAAAGAAATAGAGCGATTGTTAAAGTTAAAATTTATTAGAATAGCTAGATACATTGAATGTTTATCTAATATTGTGCTCGTGTTGAAAAAGAATGTTAGTATCGGGTGTGCATAGATTTCAGGAATTTAAATCTAGCAACGCCCAAAGATGAATATCCAATGCCTACTGGTAGATTCTTTGGTAGAATCAACTGTTGGACATGTAATATACTCCTTTATGGATGGGTATTATGGATATAATCAAATTTACATAGTTGAGGAAGATGTGCATAAAATTGTCTTAGGTGCCCCGGAGCTTTGGGATGTTTTAAATGGGTGATCATACCTTTCGCTTTGAAAAATGATGGGGCCACATATCAAAGAGCGATGAACCTAATCTTTCATTACATGATAGATGAATTTGTTGAAGTCTATGTAGATGATATAGTGGTCAAATCACTTAGAGAAGAAGACGGTTTTCAGCAATTGAAATGCTCATTTGAACGAATGAGGATGTACAAATTAAAATTGAATCCTTTGAAATGTGCATTTGGTGTTAATGCAAGAAATTTCCTTGGCTTCTTAGTACATGAAAGATGGATTGAACTTGATAAGAATAAGGCGAAGGCCATATTAGAAGCCAAACCGCTTAGTAATAAAAGGGAGTTACAAAGATCCTTAGGCCAAATAAATTTCTTAAGACGTTTTATCTCCAATTGTGCAGGGCGAACGAAAGCTTTTTCGCCTCTTTTAAAGTTGAAAAATCAGGACAATTTCTTCTGGAGGAAAGAACATCAAAAGGCTTTTATAGCCTGAAGATATACTTGTCAAATCCACTTGTGCTTGTGTCACCTATCCAAGGAAAGCCAATGAAAGTCTATTTATCGACTGAACAAGGATCCATAGCCGGAAAGGTTGCACAAGAAGACCAACTTGGTGAAGAAAGGGCAATCTATTATTTAAGTAGGCAGTTAACGAAATGTGAATGTAATTATTCGACTATTGAAAAGCTCTGTCTTGCCTTACACTTTATATGTACGAAATTGAGGGCCTATTTATGATTTGTAACTGTTTACTTAATTTCTAAAGTAAAATTAGTTAAGTTCATGTTCTCTTACCCTGTTTTACATCAAAGAATTGGCCTTTGGACCTTAGCCCTATCAGAATTTGATATACAATACATACCCCAAAAGGAAGTTAACTATCAAGCGTTGGCTAATTTTTTGGCTGACCATCCATGCCTAGACGTGCTGAATAGATTGTATTGGAGGTTAACTCATTTGTATTATAACCCTGGATTTTATACTTTGACGAGTCAAAAACTTGCAAAAGTGTAGGAGTAGGAATAGTATTGGTAAACCCATTGGGGTTTTGCTATAAGTTTGCTTTCACCTTGGAAAGGATTTGCACCAATAATCAGGCTGAATACGAAGCATTATTTGTAGGTTTGGAATTGTTAGTAGAATTAGGGGTGAAAAATGTGATTATTAGGGGTATTCCCAATGGGTAATCTACTAATTGATTGGCGACTTTAAATGCCAAAGTAATTCTGTGATAAGCCAATATGAAGTCGCCCATGAACTTCTGGAAGAACTTGATCAAGTGGAACTCCAATATGTAAGCAGGATATACAACGATATGGAAAACAAATTAGCCAAAATGGCTTCAGGTTATTTGAAGATATTAAATCCAGCAACCATTTGTGAATATGGAGTGATATTTCCTGTTGCACAACAAAGATGAAGAAAAGGGACATTCATTGCATACAAAAAGGAGATGCAACAGATTGGAGAGAAGAAATGAGAAGGTTCTTAAAAGAGCTTGACAAAAAGAGCAACAACAAATTTAAGTTACACGCATTAAACAATGTATTGATAGATGAAGAGGTATATAAGAGACGCTCAGATGGTATATTATTGAGGTGTGTAAGTTTGAGCGAGGCCAAAACCATCATGGCTAAAGTTCACAAAGGAATATGTGGTGCCCATGAGGCTGACCAAAGGATGAGATGGTTGATAATTAGGAGTGGATATTTTTGGCCTAAAATGGGATAGTCATGTATTCAATATGTAAAAGGTTGTCTAGCATGTCAAAGGATTGGCCCAATCCAAAGAGTGCCAGCAAGAGAACTGCCACCTATTATCAAGACCTGGCTGTTTAGAGGTTGGGCGATTGATCTCATTAGGAAAGTTTATCCCCCATCGCCCAAGCAGCATACGTTTATAATAGCAGACAGATTTCGTGATCATGTTATTTATAGATTTGGAATACCACAGACTTTAATGGTGGATCATGGAACTTCTTTGAATTGAGATCAAGTAAAAGAATTTTTGGACAAATCTGGAGTCAAATTAGTAAATTCCACGCCCTATTAAGTTGAATCTATTGGGAAAGCGGAATCCTCTAATAAGATTCTGAAGAATATCATTAGAAAGATGATAGACGAAAATGTCAGGAATTGGTACGAATATTTCAATAAAGCTTTATGGGCTTATATGACGTCACCACGATCAAGTACCAAAGTGACCCCTTTTCAACTCACTTATGTCCAAGAGGCAGTACTGCCTATGGAGATTAATGTGCAGTCAAGTAGTGTGAGAATGCAAGATAATTTAAGCAATGACGAATATGCAGAGTCATTAATATAAAATCTATTAGAGTTAGGTGAATTAAAGACAAACGTCCTGGACAGACTGCAAGTCCAGAAAATAAAAATGACTATGTATTATACCAAGAAAATCATAGTCAAATCTTTGAGTTTGGATGAGTTAGTTTGGAAAGCAGTTCTCCCTCTGGATAGCAAAGACCCAAAGTATGGTAAGTGGTAATTCAATTGGGAAGGACCATATAGGATAAACAGTTTCTTGCCTAATGAGGCTTAGCATTTAGAGGATCTAGATAGTACAAAACATATAAGATCTATTAATGGTAGGTATTTGAAGAAATATGTTCCTTCCGTATGGGAGAATGAATAGGTGTGAAGAAATATTATGTCTAAATAAAGAAGCCAGAAATGCACCATGATTGGGACAAATGTGGATAATCATGTTAAGAGTAAGAACAAGATACTTTCATATAAAATCTTTTTAGTATTATCAGAATGTCCTTACAAATCAGAGGGTACAAATAAGAAAATCCTACTGGCCACAACTAGAAGCAGGCTACTATTGCTTTCCTATCGACTATTACAAAGGGAGTAAGCCAATTTTCATCGACTTCCTTAAAATTGTTGTGCCATCGCCTTCCTAAATGCATCACTGCAAGGGCAAGTGTTGGAAGAAATATCAATAGAGAATTGACCAGTGAAGCACTCTCAGCAAGCCATTCTTCCACATTAATGATCTTTGAAAGAGATCATAAGGGGAGAGACGCTGGAAGGATCTCCGTTGGCCAATTTTTTTTTCCTATATCTGCCATACCAAATCGGAATTAAGATAGACAGTGTGACAAAAGAAAGATTAAATAGTTCATCTTTGGAAAGAAAGGAAACAATTGATCGTTCACATGCATTCTAGATGACGACATATATGGAGAATCAGAGATGGAAATTTGCAATTTTATAAGGAGATAGAAGGCAAAATGGGCGGAATGCGAAAGGTCAAATACATACGTTATCGCTTAAGGGTTTACATCTTACAAAAGGGAGAAATACCAAAAGTCTTGTGAAGAACGAAAATGTTGGAATATGGCATAAAATTAATGAGGTGATATTAATTTTCGCCATACTGGGGGGTAATTGTTGACACCCAAAAAATACCAAAATTCACAAGACCCAATTCGATGACCCAAAGGGTGTGATTCATTAGAAGAAGTTTAGGCCCAAATGTTGACACCAGAATGCAGAGGCTTGATATGTGTATTTTGTACACTTATCTTAATCGTTAAACTAGAGTATTTGTTATTGATTTTATTGAATTATAGCTTAATTTAATTATATTTTATGTATTAGGTGAAATCCGATGCGAAATGATTTTTTTTAAAGAAAATAAATAAGATCAAAACAAAAACAAACACACGATTGTAAAAACTTAAAAAGAGAATATACAAGAAGAAAGAAAGAAAGCCAATACCTAATGGTTGATTAAACAAGAAAGAAAGAAAATCTGAAGTAATGAACTGTGGAACCAAAGAAAGAAAGAAAATCTCAAGTAGCGAGCTGTGTGTTTCCTAGATTTCAAAGTGATCGTTTATATAGAGAGAATTTCAACACTATTCAATCTACCAATTAGCAAAAGAATAGTGCGTCCGATGAAATTTCAACCCAAACATTTTCCACTCGCACGATACCACATAAATTTCTACCTTTTGACCACATTTACACTTCTCGAGAAAGTTTTTCGGTTGACACGCTGATCAAAATATTGATTACGCTCAGTGCTAAAGAAATTTATCTGTCTCTTTTTCTTTTTAAATAACTTACACTGAGAAAAAAATAACATAAAAATAAAAATAAATAATAAAAAAATAAAAATAAAAATAAAATATAACAAAATAAATATCACACTTGAAAGTTTTAGAGTTCAATAGATCAGCCCTGAATAACAGGATCCTCCAAAAGCTGGTTCTCAACTTCTAAATTTTTTAATCCCAAAAAGGGTTTAAATCTTTGCCCATTAACTATGAATACATCACCATTTTTTGGATTTTTGATTTCAATTTCAATAGCACCATGAGGATATATATTACGAAAAAGAAAAGGCCCTGACTTGTACAAAAGTACTTTCTGACTTGAAAATGATGATTTTCTCAAAATGTACTTATCGTGAAAAACTTTCATCTGGTTCTTGTAAATCTTTGCATTCTCATATGCATCATTCCTGATCTCTTCAAGTTCAGCCAACTGCAATATTCTCTTTGATCCAGCTTTCTGCATATCAAAATTATATAGTTTTATTGCCCAATATGCTCTATGTTCTAATTCAATAGGTAAATGACATGCTTTTCCATAAACAAGCCTATAAGGAGACATTCCAATAGGGGTTTTAAAAGCAGTACGATAAGCCCACAATGCATCACAAAGTTTTGAAGACCAATCTTTCCTTGTAGGGTTAACCGTTTTTTCAAGAATGCGTTTAATTTCCCTATTTGAAATTTCTGCTTAACCACTTGTTTGTGGATGATATGGAGAAGAAACTTTACGATTGATTCCATACTTCTTCATCAAATGTTCAAATTTTTTTTTACAAAAATGTTTTCCTCCATCACTAATGATTGCCTGTGGTGTGCCAAATCTAGAAAAATGTTTTCTTTCAAAAACATCACTACAACTTGTGGTCATTTATCTTACATGCGATTTCTTCGATCCACTTGGACACATAATCAATAGCAATAAGGATGTACAAATTACCAAAAGAATTAGGAAATTGTCCCATGAAATCAATACCCGAGACATCAAATAATTCAACAACAAGAATTGGGTTTAAGGGCATTGTATTTCTGCGAGAAATATTCCCTAGTCTTTGGCATCGATCACAAGAGCTACAATAAACATGAGTGTCTTTAAAAAGGGTAGGCCAATAAAATCCACATTGTAAAATTTTTGCAGCAATTTTCTTTGAAGAAAAATGACCTCCACATGCATGGTCATGACAAAAAAAAATCACATTTTGTTGTTCATTATTAGGGCTACATCTTTTGATAATTTGATCAGGACAACATTTGAACAGATATGGATCATCCCAAAAGAATTTCTATACCTCAGTCAGAAATTTGGTTTTATCACTTTGACTCCAATGACTAGGCATATGACCAGTGACAAGGTAATTAACAATATCAGCAAACCAAGGTGTTTGAGATACCAACATGAGTTTTTCATCAGAAAATGTTTCTTTTATAGGAAAACTTTGATCAACAAATTCCACTATGAGTCTAGATAAATGATCAGCAACAACATTGTTCAGAACCTTTCTTATCACGAATTTCTACATCAATTTCTTGTAATAGTAAAATCCAACGAATCATGTGAGGTTAATGCATCCTTCTTTGAAAGAAGATACTTTAATGCAGCATGATCAGAATAAATGATGACTCGGGAGCCAATCAAATAAGAACGAAATTTATCTAGAGCAAATACAACTTCAAGCAATTCCTTTTCAGTGGTCGAGTAATTCAGTTGTGCATCAGTTAGGGTTTTACTAGCATAATAAATCACATAAGGTAACCTATTCATACGTTGACCTAAAAATGCTCCAATGGCATAGTCAGATGCATCACACATGATTTCAAAAGGGATGTTCCAATCAGGTAACTTAATGATAGGTGCAGAGGTTAACAACATTTTAAGCTTTTCAAAAGCTTGAAGACATGAGTCATCAAAGAAAGATGGTGAATCTTTTGAAAGCAAGTTACACAAAGGTCTAGAGATTTTACTAAAATCTTTGATGAATCGTCGATAAAATCCAACATGACCTAAAAATGATCGAATTTCTTTTACTGTCCTTGGAGGTGGAAGATTAGAAAACAAATCAATCTTAGATTTATCAACCTCAATTCCATTTCCAGAAATTACATGGCCCAAAATAATCCCTTTCTTTACCATGAAATGACATTTTCCCTAATTCAGTACAAGATTTTTCTCTTTACACCTAATTAAAACTAAATTCAAATGGTGTAAACACTCATCAAAACTTGACCCAAACACAGAAAAATCATCCATAAAGATTCCAAGAAAACATTCTACCTTATCAGAAAAAATGCTCATCATGCATCGCTGAAATGTAGCAGTTGCATTGCATAATCCAAAAGGCATGTGTTAATAAGCAAATGTACCAAAAGGACACGTGAAAGTGGTTTTCTCTTGATCTTTAGGTGCAATTGGAATTTGGTTATAACTAGAATAACCATCAAGAAAGCAGTAATAGGCATGACCGACTAACCTTTCTAACATTTGATCAATGAAAGGAAGTGGAAAATGATCCTTCCTAGTGACAGCATTCACTTTTTTGTAGTCAATGCAAACACGCCAACCAGTTTGTATTCGAGTGGGAAAAGTTCATCTTCATCATTTTTACTCCTATTATGCCAGATTTCTTAGGAACTAAATGAACAGGACTGACCCATGAACTGTTAGAGATGGGATAAATGACGCCTACATCTAAAAGTTTGATCACTTCAGCTCTAAAAACTTCTTTCATATTGAGATTTAGTCGTCCTTGAAATTCAAGTATGGATTTTGCATTGTCCTTCAAATGAATTTTGTGCATGCAAACTGATGGATTAATACCTTTAATGTCTGAAATTGTCCATCCTATAGCTTCTCTATGATTTTTAAGGACATGTATCAGCCTACCTTCCTGTTCATTATCTAAGTCGGATGCTATGATAACAGGAAAGGTTTTAGATGGTCCTAAGAATGCATATTTCAAAGTCTCAGGTAATGGTTTCAACTCTAATTTTGGTGGTTCAAAAAGTGATTGTTTAAACTTTGAAGGTTGAAGAGGTTCAATTCTTGCTTTCCATTTATCATATCCATTAGTGGAGTTGATTCTAACAAAGGATTTACTTCACTAATCGAACTATCAACGTCCATGTTCATTCCAAATTGAGTTAAACATAGTTCCAAAGGATCTTGTTTGTCCATTTGAGAGAGAAAAATCATTGTTTGTACTGTCTACCAGGTTAACCTCACATAAATCGTTAGTTTCCACATATTTATGAGCAACATCGAATACATTTAGTTCCACCGTCATGTTTCCAAATGATAATTTCAGGATACCATTACGACAATTTATGATTGCATTGGAAGTTGCTAAGAATGGTCTACCCAAAATTACAGGAATTTGCTCATTCATGTTTCCAACAGGTTGAATATCAAGAAAGATGAAATCCACTGGAAAATAAAATTTGTCAACTTGTATCAAGACATCTTCTATGACACCTGTCGAAATTTTGATAGACCTATCAGCAAGTTGAAGTGTCACATTGGTGGGTCTCAATTCTCCTAGACCAAGTTGTGTGTAAACAGAATATGGTAACAATATTACACTCGCCCCTAAATCCAGTAAAGCTCGATTTATCACATGCTCACCAATGTCACAAGAAATTGTTGGACAATCAGGATCTTTATACTTGACAAGTGTTCTATGTTGGATTATAGAACTTACATGTTTAGTCAAAAATGCCTTTTTGCGGACATTGGTTTTTCTTTTAACACTGCATAGATCATTTAAAAACTTTGAATAGGCAGGTACTTGTTTTATTGCATCAAGGAATGGAATGTTAATGCGAACTTGCCTAAACACCTCCAAAATGTCACTATATGGTATACCTTTCTCTTTTGGAACAATTCTATGGGGAAATGGAGCTTTACGGACAAAAGGAAATTGCTGATTATCATTTTCGGTCGAGTCTTTAGGTTTTGAATTTCTAGGTTGGCTCTTAGGACTTCCTTTTTCTTGTTCAAGTTCGTGATCTGGTTTGAAAATGGCTTTTCCAGATCTAAGAGTGGTTACAGATTTAACTTCTTCATTAGAGTTTGATGACCCTACCTCGTATTGACCTTTTGGGTTTGGAACAGGTTGACTTGGAAGTTTTCCCTTATCTCTCTAAGCTAGTGCAGTTGCAAGTTGACCTTGTTGTGTTTCAAGTTTTAAAATGGATTGAGAATTGGATTGTAAAACTTGTTGGGTCGATTGGATGAACTGTTGTAAAATCTCCTCCAAAGAAGGTTTCTTTTGAAATTGTGTAGAAGTTTGAGGAACATTATGAGGATTTGATGGATTGAAATGAGTAGTTTGTTGATTTGGCATGTTGAACTGTTGCCCTCCTTGGTTTATTTGAGGCTGATTTGTCTCCATGAAAAATTTGGATGATTCCTCCAATTTGGATTACATGTAGATCCAAAATGGCTATCAAATGATTTTCCATAAGAGTTAAGTGAATTGGCTTCTTCAAAAAAGATGTCTGGAGAGTTTGAAGATGAAAGACATGGTTGAGAAGTATGAGAAGAATTTTGACACAAAGCACGTATTTCATTTTTGTTCATTGTTTGATTCAGGACTAGTGCTTCAACTTTCCTAGTCAATTGGCTAGAGTGGTTTTCACATCTAAGTCATCCTTCACTTCATAAATTCCCCCTCTCTTAGGTGCATTGGGTTTTCCTCTAGGCTCTAAACAATTCCATTGTTGAGAATTAATAGATAGTGTTTCAAGTGATTCCCACGCTTCTTGCCCTCTCAAATGCAAAAAATTTCCACCATGCATGGATTGTATCAGTTGACGATTCGACGGAGTCAAACCATCATAAAAGTATTTTACAAGTCTCCAAATTTCAAAACCATGATGGGGACATTTCAAAATGATGTCATTAAATCTTTCTGAACACTCATGGAATTCCTCACCCTCTTTCTGATAAAACTCCGATATTCCTCTCCTAAGTTGATCAGTTTTTAACATGGGAAAAAAATTTGACAAGAATTTTTTAACCATTAGTTCCCAACTGGTGATTGTTCTTGCAGGAAGAGCATTTAACAATGCTTTTGCTTTATCCTTCAAAGAAAATGGAAAGAGTCTAAGCCTGACTGACTCATCAGTGAAGTTTTGAAAACGAAAAGTGAAGCAGATTTCTAGAAATTTCTTCACGTGCATGTATGAATCCTCCCTCTCCAAACCATAGAATGATGGTAAAAGTTGAATTATAGTAGAGATGGCAAAAAAACCCGACCCGACCCGAAAAAATCTGCCCCGCCGACCCGCGGGACGAGTATTTGACGGTTTCCCACGATCTGGGAGGGTCATGGGGCGGGTGCAGGTTTGGTCGTCCCGACCCGAACCCGTCTCAAATAAATAAATTAATAAAAATTAATAAGGAAACAAAATAAAAAATACCAAAAAGGTAAGTAAACTAAAATAAAATAAAATAAATTGCGGCGGGGTTGACCGGCCTCGAACCCGAACGACCTGACCCAAAATTCGCGGGTCAAGGGACAGGTTTGGAATAGAAAAAATCTCGCGGGGTGGGCAAGGTCGGGGGGACTTGAACCGAACCCGCCCCGTTGCCATCACTAAATTATAGATGGTTTTAGCTGAAAATGTGTTGCATTAGTTTGGGGTAAAACTATGCAAGATGGAGAGTTATTTGATATTGGAGAAAAGTTGATAAGATTCGAAGCGCGGAAGAAACGCCGGAAAGTTCCGAACTTAGGTTGTGGTTGGACAGATGAATCATGACCCGATATTCACGACGTGATGGCTCGACGATGCGGAATAAAGAACCACGACTTTCAAAACGCCACAAGGATTTGTCCAATCTCCCGATAAGTTTCTGGTTTTGAACGCCACAAATATTCTCAAGAAATATTTGATAAGTTCGGTATTTGAACGCCACAAGAAATATTCTTTTTAAGTTCGAAAACATAGGAATCCACCTATATCTATTATTGAATCCTCAATAAAAAATGTTTATATCAAAATCAAGTATGATTACAATGAATGAAAAAAGCGTATAAATAAGCAAAATAAAACCCTAGTCGCTAATGGACTCAAAATAGAGTTCTAACTAACCTAAAATAGCTAAAAATTGGAAAATGAATAAAAATACCAAAAAGGAATTAAAAATCCGCATTATTTGCGAAAATCCTAACTTACGGCCGTGATAGCATCACTTACGGTCGTAACTATTCTTCTTCTTAAGGATTACGGCCGTGACCATAATACTTACGGCTGTAACTTTGAAAACCTGGAATTCTTCAATTTGATCCGAGAGTGACTTACGGCTGTGAGAATATTTGGTTACGGTCGTAACTTTGGTTCTGCATTATTTTTGGTTCTTTTTTACACGGTTTGATCTTCAAAACTCGTCAAACCTGCTGAATTCTTGTTTTGGCTTGAATTACTTGAATTTTCCCTTCAAGCCTGCTATGACTCCGATTGTCGAGGGTCCGGAACACATCAAAAATACTCAAGAAGGGTTTTCTCCTGTACTTGTAAATCTCCAGGGGTTTCGAAATTTTCACCCATTTGTGTTAATTGTTCAATTTGAATTTCACTTGATAAACTTCTCCTAACTAGACGATTTTGTGAATTTCTTTTCCAAGCACGCATACACAAGCTAGCTAAATTATTATTATTATTTTTTTTTAGAGATGATAAGGAACAACTATAAATTAAATCACTAATTAACAATCAAGATAAGAGAGAAAACACCGGTATAAATTTGGATGTCTTGTTTTTAATCCTTCCAGTAGCTTTTCTATCAATCACTACGTAAATTTTCCTACAAAAGAACAAAATGTTAACAAAATAATATACAAAAATACAAATTGTTACAAAAAAAAAAAAATCCTAAATTATAACCAGTCAAGAATAAATTTAATTAAGAGTAAATTAACTTTCAAAATCAGTACTCGGGCGACGCCACCAAGATTGTTTTTTATGTGTGTTTTTAGTTTATTGTGTATTTTAATTTAATTATAGATGGCTGAGTACGGAGTTATTCACTCTCGATACGTATTCTATATTAAATTAAAATACTTGTTATAAATGTTTTTATTTTATTTTGTGTATCACTTTTGTATTTTAATTTAATTATAGATGGCCGAGTATGGAGTTATTTACTCTCGGGGCACATTTTATAATTAAATTAAAATATTTTGATTCAATATTAAAAAAAAAAATGTTGTTTGTAAAATCATTGGATATGCTTATTTTCTTAGAATGGCTGAGTATGGATAAGTTTTTACTCTGGAGACGCATTCTCTTAATAAAAAAAAATTGCTATGTGCTTGTGTGGATTAGATGACCTTGCCAACAATGATGTTAGATTGGAATCAAGTATTAAGCTTCAAATTGTGGAAAAAATGTGGGTTAGGGTAATTTTTGCTTATTCAGGTGAAACTTCATATTACTTGAGTACGAGATTTATGCATTGCATCATGAAGGAATGATTTGATTTAAACTACTATTTAGGTTGAGAATATTAGGCCTTACATGCTAAACTTAAACATTTGTTAAAAAAAAAAAAAAAAAAAAATCCTTGAACCAACTGTAGGATAGTTTGGAGGGGCTGCACAGTTGTAAGGAGACATTAAAACAAATAAGGATTTCGTGTGTGAATTTTTGTGTGGATTGTCTAAACTAATAGGATGCAAGTGGGGTGAATTCGTTTGAAGGTTGATTTTTGAAGATAAATGAGGGACATTGCACTAATCCTGGCAAAAAAGAAAAAAAGGAAAAAAAAAATGAATTCTGAAATTTTAACTCTTCGAAAATATTTTCCAACTTTTCACTTCAAAGATTTGAAAAATATTTACTTATCCAAAAGAGAACGCTTAAGGATGTTAATGTACAAAGGCATCCCAGAAGATATTCATTGGTTAATCGAAGCAAAAGTTCGATTAGCTGGCGAAGCTTCTAATCTTTGTACTAAACATATGTCTGGTTTATGTAAGAGTAGTTTTGCAAATAAAAGAAGAAGAAAACGTTTACAGGCTTGTTATAGATGTGCTTGATGGACCTGTAATACACAATGTCGTTCACTAGGGTACGTGTCTATAAATCGAGAAGATAAAATAGCATTCATTAAGGATGGATTGAGTAAGGAGTCTTTAGATGATATTCGACTGACTCTTGAGACGCATCCTAGTGGGCATGTACAAATGGCACTTCTTGATTTATGGAATCAATTTAAAGCTGAACAACAACGTTATAGTCTTGGGAATTTGACTAAAAAAGACCTTGTTTGCCAATTTGTAAGAAAATTGGATGGGAAGTATATCCCCAACTCATAGAAGGTGTTTAAGCCGTTTCTGGACGTAAAACCAGAGGAAGATGTGAGCCAAAATCACAACTACATGTTCATATTTGCTCTTTGATATTTTTTTTTTTACGTTTTATTTCAGTTTTTAGGTTCAAAGAAGCCACAACTGCTGCAAATGGATAAACGCCCAGTTCGTGTGATCAAAACTATAGGTGTATTTGGTGGATCAACACTTGGAGAGGATTCCGAATACATTGTGATGAGGTTCGAAGCGCGGAAGAAACGCCGGAAAGTTCCGAACTCAGGTTGTGGTTGGACGGATGAATCATGACCCGATATTCACGCCGCGATGGCTTGACGATGCGGAATAAAGAACCACGACTTTCGAAATGCCACAAGGATTTGCCCAATCTCCTTGATAAGTCTCTGATTTTTAACGCCACAAATACTCTCGCGAATATTTGATAAGTTCTGGATGAACGCCACAAGATAATCAATCTTGATAAGTTTGGGTTTGTAATGTGAATCCACACATTAAACAATTGAAAAACATTCAATCTCTTTTTATTCAATAATCAAAGTCTGAATTACAATGAATGGAAAAAACGTATAAATAAGTAAAATAACCTAGTCGCTAATTGACTCAAAATAGAATTCTAATTAGACTAAAATTCTAAAATAGGCAAACAAATAATTAAAAACAAAATTTAACCTAAAAATACGCAAAAACCCTAATTTCCATATGCATAATTGACTTGCTATTTTGAAGCCCCAAATGATGGAATTTGACCATAAAATCAGTCGGCTCAAGGGCTTTAGCCCATGAGTTTTGCTTAGTGGCCCAATTATACTCGAAAAACACATATTATGCATCTAATTCCGACATGATTGATTGGATTGCACTTTTATTTGGCTTGAATATTTAACTTTTTCCGTCAAGCTTGCTATGACTCCGATTGTCGAGGGTCCGGAACACGTCATACCCTCCTTCTTTAGGATGATTCGTCCCGAATCATAGCTTTGTTCCTATTGTTTCACTTCACCTCCTAGATCAAACGGAAAATTATTGCTTCCATGCTAGAGGGATGACCAATAGTATCCTGTAACTTGGGTTACATGAATGGATTGAAGTAGAAACTCCTGTGAGCATTGGTGGTGTTGCCCAAATTTTCAAGCACATTTAACCTGCAAGACAAAATTAAATAAAGCGGGGAGGGAAATGTTAGGTTCATGAGGTACAAGGTATGGATCCTTGTATTCATGAATTATCACCGTCAATTCCACCTTATGAACCACGAGGCCCTTCTCTTCACCTCGTTCTCCATTTGCAACTTCTTGCTCGCCCCCCTCTATATCTTTTCTCTCAAGTCCGGTTACTTCCTCTAACTCAAGATTTTCTAGCTCATCCACCTCTTCAAATTTTTTTCTTTCAAATTCAATCACATCTTCTACCTCCACATTTTTATCATCATGGTCGTGCACTACCTCATCACTACTCAAATGTGGATCTTCCAATTCAACGCTTAAATCTTGAACTTCCACCTCAACTCCCAATTCAAATGTTGGAGTTTGTTTAATTGTTTTTAATTTCAACTCTTCCTCCTTCTTGTCAATATCCTTATCCCCATGATGCCTCCTATTACACCACTTTTCACTCTCCTTCCTTACCCTCCGTGAATCTTCTAGTGCTTCCTCCAATGTCAACCCATATAGTACGCATGTTTTCCCTTTCTTAAGGAATTTGTATATGTGCATACTCTTATCATAAATAGCCTCCCTCCTATGTCCTCCTATGTCTCCAAGGTTTTCCCAATAAAATATGATAAGATTTCAATGGCACCACATCACACCATACATCCTCACTATACCTTCCCTGGGTGATAGGCACTAGAACTTGTTTGGTTACTTTGAAATTCTCAAACTCTCTCATCCACGTCATCCTATAAGGTTTATAGTGTGGTTCTAAGGGCAATCCTAATTTTTCAACCACGGTGCTACTAACGAAATTAGTAAAGCACTTTCCATCAATCGCCAAACTGCACCCCTTATGATCCACATAACATTTAGTTTGGAATAAACAGCCCGGATCATAATCCATTCCTTATGTAGTGTTAAAAAAAATTCAAGAATGAAGAGGATTTAGACATCAAATAGCAAGAACGACTTTTATTGACTTGGAAGGAAATGACTATCAAGAATTTTAAAGAAACTCAAGGAAGTGGTTCTTGAATTTGGGATAACTCTTTTTTTTTTGAATAATGAATTTTCGGAATTAAATAAAAAATAAAAATAATAATTTTTTTTTTTTAAATAAATCTGAAAATTCGACACGAACGTAACAAAACAAATGAAACAGGATTTGGATAAGAATCGAACAAAATAAACACTTTTGAATTTTTGTTGAATTTTTATATGGATCAAATTGGAAAAAAAATTACTGGCACGAAGAACACTTAAGAAAAGAAAGACTCAACAACAAGATATGGATAACTCTTATGACAGACTCGATGATAAACATAAGAATTAGGGCTGGGCAAAAACCGACCCAACCCGCCGAACCCGCCCAAACCGACCCAACCCGATCGGTTTTTCATGAAAATTGGGTTGGGTTGGGTTTTTTTTTTTTTTAAAATTTTCGGGTTGGGTCGGGTTGCGGGTTGGGTGAATAACCCGACCCAACCCAACCCAACAAAAAAAAAGACGTTTTTTTTTTTTTTTTTTAAATTAATGAAACTTGATTTATTTAAATATTGATTAAACAAATTTTAATTTTATTAGTAAGTGTTCAATTTATTGTATTTTTGGTTATTGTAGTGTACATAATTGATTTGAATTAAAGATAGATTCATGAGTTTTTTTTTTTTTTTTCAAAAATTTTACTAATTGGGCCAAAGCCCAAACCGACCCAACCCGACCCAACCCGACCGAAATTTGGTGGGTTGGGTTGGGTTGATTTTTTATCAACCCGACCGTGGTGGGTTGGGTTCGGGTTGGGCAAAAAACCGACCCAACCCGACCGACGCTCACCCCTAATAAGAATTAAACTGGATAGAAAAACCTGAATTCAGAGTCCGCTCTAATAGCAGATGATGAGATTCGAAGCGCGGAAGAAACGCCGGAAAGTTCCGAACTCAGGTTATGGTTGGACGGATGAATCATGACCCGATATTCACGACGTGATGGCTCGACGATGCGGAATAAAGAACCACGACTTTCGAAACGCCACAAGGATTTGCCCAATCTCCTTGATAAGTCTCTGATTTTTAACGTCACAAATACTCTCGCGAATATTTGATAAGTTTTGGATGAACGCCACAAGATAATCAATCTTGATAAGTTTGGGTTTGTAATGTGAATCCACACATTAAACAATTGAAAAATATTCAATATCTTTTTATTCAATAATCAAAGTCTGAATTACAATGAATGGAAAAAACGTATAAATAAGTAAAATAACCTAGCCGCTAATTGACTCAAAATAGAATTCTAATTAGACTAAAATTCTAAAATAGGCAAACAAATAATTAAAAACAAAATTTAACCTAAAAATACGCAAAAATCCTAATTTCCGTCTGCATAATTGACTTGCTATTTTGAAGCCCCAAATGATGGAATTTGGCCATAAAATCAGTCGGCTCAAGGGCTTCTGCCCATGAGTTTTGCTTAGTGGCCAAATTCTACTCGAAAAACACATATTATGCATCTAATTCCGACATGGTTGATTGGATTGCACTTTTATTTGGCTTGAATATTTAACTTTTTCCGTCAAGCCTGCTATGACTACGATTGTCGAGGGTCCGGAACACGTCACATTGCTACAGCAGTCGCACTAGGAATGAAAATCAGCGAAAGAAATATGACTCTAATTTATGGAGGAGGTAGTTGTGGATTGATAGGGTGTGTTGCACAAGCTGCACGGGTACATGGAGCGCGAACTTTTGGCGTCATACCAATCCCTCTAACAAAAGTTTCTGGAAAAACATAGGGATATGAGGTAAAAACCAAATCCATTCATGAACATATGGCCTTAATAGTTACTGGTTCTGATGCTATCATTGCTTTACCAGGAGGTTTTGGAACACTAGAACAAATCTTTAATGTAATCTCCTGGGATCAAATCAACATTCACACTAAACCCATTGAACTCTTAAATATTAATAATTTCTTTGATGGTTTATTAGCATTTCTTGATCATGTGATGAAAAAAAAATTTATTTCTCTTGTGGCTCGAAAAATTATGATTGTTGCATCATGTTCCATTAAGAGATCCAGATAGAGCCCATATTGATTGGTCATTACCGAAAAGCAGCATGCGAAAAAGGAACTCAGACGAGTTAGCCCAGATTGATCAGTCAGTACCAGAATGCAACAAGGGAAAAAGGAACTCGGATGAGTTAGCCCAGATTGGTCGGTCAGTACCAGAAAGTAGCAAGCGAAAAAGGAACTTGGATGAATTAGATTTGGAGTTAAAATTATGAAATGTGGAATTCTTATCTTTTGATTTTACTCACAACATTTTCTTCTTATTTATTTTTATATTTTTCAGGCATATCTTGTTATAGCTGCAAAAACCAGGTGATATCTCTCCTACTTTTTTCTTTGGTGATATTGAGGACACTGTTAGACTTTGTTTGGGGGAGATTGTTTTTTATGTGTGTTTTTAGTTTTTAGTTTATTGTGTATTTTAATTTAATTATAGATGGCTAAGTACGGAGTTATTCACTCTGGAGACGCATTCTATATTAAATTAAAATACTTGTTATATATGTTTTTATTTTATTTTGTGTGTTACTTTTGTATTTTAATTTAATTATAGTTGGTCGAGTACAGCGTTATTTACTCTTGAGACGCATTTTATAATTAAATTAAAATATTTTGATTCAATATTAAAAAAAATTATTGTTTGTAAAATTATTGGATATGCTTATTTTCTTAGAATGACTGAGTGTGGAGAAGTTTTTACTCTGGAGACACATTCTCTTAAAAAAAAAAAAAAATTGTTGTGTGCTTGTGTGGGTTAGATGAACTTCCCAACAATGATGTTGGATTGAAATCAAGTATTAAGCTTCAAATTGTGGAAAAATTGTGGGTTAAGGTAATTTATGCTTATTCATGTGAAACTTGATATTATTTGAGCACTAGATTTCTACATTGCGTCATGAAGGAATGATTTGATTCAAACTGGTATTTAGGTTGAGAATATTGTTGCAGCTTGTGCAACACACCCCATCAATCCACAACTACCTCCTCCATTGATTAGAATCATATTTCTTTCGCTGATTTTTATTCCTAGTGCAACTGCTGTAGCAATGTATTCATAATTGTCTCCAAGTGTTGATCCACCAAATATTATGCTGTATCAGATTTCACCTAATACATAAAATATAATTAAATTAAGCTATAATTCATTAAAATCAATAAAAAATACTCTAGTTTAACAATTAAGATAAGTGTACAAAATACACTTATCAAGGCCCAACATGAAACATCTGAAACATGGTAGCTCATTGAGGGAGATGTGAAGGGAGTTGGGCGACTGGGCAATAATTAAGGCACTTGGAGGACTGGGTGATTACTAAGGCACTAGGGTGATCATACAAATGTAGAGGAAACTGGACGACTAAGCCAGATAGGATTAAAGAAGCAGTTAAAAAGAAATCATGAGAGTTACTAGAAACAATCAATAGTGGGTGACGGTTATATAACATGTTGGGCAGCAGTTATTCCAAGCAAGTTACAAATCAAGGCAGCAAATCAATAATTCAAACGTTGGAAGCAATTGTAGACAATTTGTATATATTGTAAAAACTTAGGTATTTTAAGAGATCAATCAATCAACTCTCAAACAGAGATTATGTAATTTTCTTTATCTTTACTTTTCCTTGTCAAAATCCTAGTATAGTTTGTGTGATTGTGCCCATTGGAGACGTTTTGTTTTCACTGCAAATAAAACACCACTCATTGGGACTTTATCTTGAGAGATTGTTGTTCCTTACACATTCGTCTGATTCCACTTTAATTGTTAGCGCGAAACACATTCCTTCTATGGTGGTGCTCTATATTAAAATGCGCAGGCCGGGTTGTGCATCATAGCATTGTAGCATGAAAAATGTGTGGAAAGAGGAGTAAACTGTAACACCCCAAGTTTCAAAATCTAAAACCTAGGCGTTTTAACTTCCATTCAAATTATATGCGGAATTTAAATCGTTTACACATTAAAATTTTCATTTACCTATTATAAAATTTTACAGAAATTTCGGCAGAGTCTCCTCTATAAATTGGACTTAACCAACCTGTAGAGAGACAACATAACCGCCATAAAATTTAATTAAGATCAACCACATCTCAACTACATTCATCATTGTCAAAACCAATTCATTCAATCCCCAAACACCTCAACATAAATTAAATTCAAATCATGATCTCCATTTAACTAAATGGAGAATTGATAAACTACTAACGAGATAAATAACTTATCAAAATTAAATTCAATAAACAATTAAAAGAATGAACTAATGAAAATAACCAAAGAAAAACATTTTTTGAAATTTCCAATTCAAACTTTATTTGGAATGAGAAATTGTGGTACTATGCAGGTCTGCCACCAAATGCTCCCTCCTCAGATCATCTAACTTTCATCACCTGAAATGTTGGGGAGGGATTGGGGTGAGCTAAAGTTCAGTAAGTAAAATTTATGCATGAAATGCATGCTTATGACACGAATGCTTTTAAAATTCGAAATATATATCCCCATTTACTTTACTTTCTAGAACTTTCAAACTTTTCAGACTTTCACTTAACATTTCCAAAACTTTCACTTAACATTTCCATCGTGAACTCACTTGGTGTATCTTCTAGTCAATCGGAGAGCAGTGGGTAATTCTTATTTTGAACCAGGTTAACAATCACATGTCCACCGCAAAGTGGTTTAACATTCACTTTCCCACCGCATAGCGATTTAACAGTTCACCGCAAGGCGATTGAACATTCTGTCGCAAAACGACTTAATTCGGGTACGCCGGTCCCCCGCGCCCCATTTTCCACTCACTTCTTTCATGACCTAGAAGTACACCCATTCATTCTTAACAAATTCTGGGATACATAACTTTTGACAAAAATTTGCACTCGACACATTCCTTTCATTAAAACATTTGACTTCCCCATTTCGATGCCAATGCATGCTTAATGATGCAATGACATGATAACGTGCATGCTTAAACATTTCCTTAAATACACATACTTTCATATGGTAAACGAAAAGCATTAGAATTCCGTAATTAACACGAATGTCAATTAAGTACATAATTCCACATTGAACATTCAACTATGCTGAGAGAAGGGGAAGTTTACTTACCTGTTCACCTTAATATTTACCGTTTTTGGACTTGCAAGTGGAAAAGTCTCGGATGCCCGTGACGTCAATGTGCTCAAAGATTCCTAATTATTTCCACTCATTAATCAAATATGCTTTTAGTCCAAAATCACATTTAACACTCTTAATGAGGTTGAGACTTTCATGTAACTCACAATTCAACGGAATGAGATCTTAAACTATGTCACATATAGGTCATACTATATTCGGAATAAGAGATTAATTTAAATGGTAAAAATTGAAATCTACTTTTGTAAATTACACAAAGGTCAAAGTTATGGGATATTCGTCACAACTTAAGTTTCATGAAGACAATTTCAATTTATCCCAATATTAACTAATAGAAAACCAATTAAACTTCTAAGTTTCATAATCTTCAAAAGCTGAGAATTTCATTTAAAGTTCCAATTTACTCTAAATCAAACAAAAATCACTTAAAACATTTAAACTTCCAATTTCTGAAATTTAAAATTTTTAATCCGAAATTACCCTAACCGTTAATTAACAAGTGAATTCATACATCCAAAAATATGAAATTTGACTAGTATAGTAAACCATATAATTCAAAACATGAAAATTCCCAATTTCATCAAGTATAAATCTGAACATTTTGAAGTGAATAGGCACAGGCACATACACATATATACCTCTATACATACATGTATGAACATTACTCAAATCCCAAAATTAGTCTTTAAAATTCGAAATCTACATAAATTGGAAATCTGAAATTTTGAAAATCTTAACATATATACATACATTCAATCCATATATACATCAATATATACCTAAAGTTCCATATATACGTACAACCATTCAATGTGTGTGTTTTGTGTGTGTGTGTGTGTGTCCGTCCGTGAGTGGGTGCGTGCGGGCAGGCGTGACAGGGTAGGAGTTACCCACCGGTGCAGCGACAAGGGGGAGGTGGTGGAGGTCACGGTCGTGGTGGTGATGGTGGCCGGCGACCAAGGAAGAAGCCGAGAGAGAGATACGGAGAGATGAGGGCGACCGAGAGAGGGAGAGCAAGTGTGAGAGAGAGAGAGAGAGGAATGAGGGTTAGGTTAGTATTAAGTTTTTTAATCTTTCAAAAATTGCAAGTTGGTCCCTCAATTCCCCTCTTTAATGCAATTAAGTGAACAACTTTAAATTTAATATCAAGGTGCCACTAAACTTTACACCAATTTCAAACTAAATGTATTTTGGCCACTTGCTACTAAATAAAATATAAATTGGCAAATAATAATTAAAATAAGTAATTAGACATATAATTGTAATTTGTACGTAACCAATTTATAAATATTTTAATTGGCACATTGATCGAGACGGCGTCCAAGTACTTCCACTGCAAAATAATTCAACTTATTATCAATAATAATTGTCAATTAAAATTATTCATCATAAAAAAATTGGGTACTCAAGAAAGCACGCAAAACGAAAAGTAGTATTACAAACTAATAATTCCCACTAACACAATCTCTCGATGCATGTTTGCTAGCATCTATTGACTTGAATTATTACCTTATTGATGGAAGAATTTCAATTGTACGGTGTACAACAGCTAACACGGCACCTTCTGTTTGGAACTAAAGAAAATTCAAGGAATTCCTCATGAAATTTGTAAAAGAAATAGAATGAAATAAAAAGTTGATAACTTTGCGATAATAAATGTCTCATGTCAATTGGTATTTTGGTCCTCCTGTCGACTTAAAGATGTAGAACCACTGTTCATGCAATGAATTTGAGGCTATAAAACGTTGATTAATATTTAAGATGGAGTCTTTTTGGTGGTTGACTGAAGTTCGACAATGATAGTTAATGTGGTTTAGCTTTGTTCAAAATATTTCATAATAGAGGCTTCTGATAGTTATTGAATGACCATGAGATGAGCTAGAAGCAATGCGTTAAGTAGCAAGAAATCTATGTTGTGGTCATTTACATAGGATTTACACTGTTTTATTGCCATTAAAGTGGATACATAGCTTACACTCATGAAAGGGGTCCATGGTTTGCTAATTCATTCCTCAATAGCACAAGTGTACACTGGAAGCTTGACAAATCAGAACATGGACAGCGTCGCACACAAAAATTAAGGCGAAATTATCATTTTGACGAAGAACTCTGCAACCCTTCTTCCACAATGCCTAGTAACAAGGTTCTTCCTTCGACAAATGATAGCAAATCTGGTTTTCGGGCAACCATTCCAAAACAAATGAAACAAGAGGAAATTGCACTCCATGACACATTTTGCCTATGTATCAACAAAAATGACACTTTTTCATGATTTTGACAAATCTAACATTTTTTAACTTATTTACCCTTTACATAAATTTTAATACTATTTTCATTCTACTTACATATATTTGACATGTCTAAAAAGAAGGTACAAAATGTAGATAAAAGAGATCCTAAAAACTGCTCTAACCACCATCAATATATGAATTGGTACTCGTGCACTCACTCAAAGAGAAGGAAAAAAGTCTCTGCATATCCCAAGTCCTCTTCAAAGTCACTCTCCTTCTTCAAAACTAAAAAAACCGATTCCAACCTAAAAATCTCCCCCATCCATCGTTACATTCCGGCGTCGATCGCGAAGGCTAGCAACTGAAAACCCACAGATTGTGTTGTTGGACTCGCACTCTATTTTTATCCCTTACCGCATGCTCTCTTCGCCCCGAAATATTCACCGGCTTATCTTACCGTCGGAGCCCACTGCTAGACATCGAGCACCACCACCTTCCGTCGACGGTAAGCCCATATTTTTTTCCTATAACTCATTACTTTCAATTTTTTCAGTTGTGTTGTATTTTGGTTGAAAATTTGTCATTTTTGTGTCTAGATTTATGTTGCCCCATTTATTTTCCATGTTTGAACTATTTTTTTGAGGCTTCATTGTTGGGTTCGAAAGATTGAATTTTTTAAGAACAATGTTGATTGAAAATACTCTATGATTTGTTATATGACGATGGTGATGAGTCCTTTGTCAATACTTTTTATCTTCAGTACATTAGATTGGGGGGAAATTCATAACTCAAACCCTTTCTTATGCAGTGTTAGTAATGAATAAATAGGAAAAATAGTATAAAGGATCGGGGAGAAGACTTGTTTCATGCGTGTACGAGACTGTGAATATTTTGCTCCGGTGGAATTACCATAACCTTTGGTTGTTTGAAAAGTTTGGTCGAGTGGAAATACTTTGTGGATGCGCATGAGAGACTTTGAAAAGAAACTTTCATATATTCCTATCAAACTTTGACAAGTTTTTAATCATACGTCGAGAAAATTGTATCGTTCTTGACAGATGACATATGTTATTTTCAACAGATGGACATTTTGTTTGAGAGACTTTGAATATTTTGGTCCAGTGGAATTACCGTAACTTTTGGTTTTTTGAAAATTATTTCCGAGTGGAATTACTTGTTGGATGCGTGTGAGAGACTTTGAAAAGAGACTATGAAATCTTCCAATCAAAATTTGACAAGTTCATAAGCATCTGTTGAGATATTTCTGTCGTTCTCGACAGATGACGTTTGTTATTCTCGATAGATGCTCTCTTTCGTTTCATTGAATACACATTTCCATTTATCAACTGCTATTTACGTTTCTTTGCATGTGTGTAAATGAACTGTATAATATCATCCTCTTGAGGTGCCTTTTTTTGTAAATTGTGCAGATGAACCAAAAGTTATCGTTATTAGGAAAAACATATCCTCCGCAAGAATTTATCGCTATTAGTTCGAATGATGAGCTCAATCAAGGGAATGCAAGTGATGAGTCCGTTGTTGATGATTATTGAATGAGTTTTCAAGTTTTCATTGTAATAAAAAAACCTTTTATCTTGTTATGTTCATGTACTGTAGTAGAATCCTTTTAAATTTTTGTGTGGACATTGCCACTTCAAATTTCCAAATGAGCTGTTTCTCTATGAATGGTTAAGTATCACTTCAAATCTTCCTCTTCCCGAATTTCGGCCGGTGGTATGTTCATGTTAGGCACCTTAAATTGCAATAAGATCTCACTATGTGGACTTGTAGTTGGGAGTTTCACGTTCAACTATTCAATTAGTTCCTCCACCGTGATATTGCTGGGCATTACAATAGATGTAGTCTTGTTCCCACGCCACTCCCATTCATCATCTACGTTCACGAACTCTCTTCCACATGAGACGATGAATAGCAAATTATCACTCAGTCCTGAAACAACAGTATATGTACGTCAAAAATTGATGCATGTCACAAATTCGAATTCAAAATGAAATTGGACAACCTCGCATTCAGTTGTTCATGTTATCGATCTTGAATTGGCATTCCTGACAGTTAAAATGTTGGGTTCGACATTTAAAAACTATCGGGAACAACAAATGACTCGTCGAAAACGACAGTTAGTACTATGCATCTGGAATTCAAAAACTAAGGTTCTTGGTAAAAACTTTCAACAGAAATTAATGTCCTCCATCAATGCTCAACTACCACAATACTTAAACACATGAAGAAAATCACAATAAAGAAATATTTTTATACATTTATGAGGACATTTATTATGTCATCCAAATCCAAATCTATGGGTCTCAAGATCTCAATAAGTTGGAAATATGAATCATTAACAAAACATGAACATATTTAATGTCCATATTCACATGTTACAAAAATGCTTACATTTCAAGCTTCAAATTATTCTTCAAGTGTTAATGGAGATGGAGTGAAAAGTTTTTTGGTGCAAGAGAGATATATAGTATTCAAATGAAATGGAAGAAAAAAATGTTTTTTTTTCTATTATTTAAAAAAAAAAAAAAAAATTACTAAAACTTTTATCCATTAGCTAATTCCTTTGTCCATTGGATAGTTGTGGAATTTCATGTACATCACATCAATAAATTCTTGAGTTCACTTGCTTAATACAAACTTTTGTCTTGTTGCGGTGCGAGGGCATAGTAGACAATTCATTGAAAAAACTAATCATTTTTTAGCACCTTTTGAAAAGTTGTCATTTTTTTTTTGGTATTATGCATTTTATTGTCAACCATGCAAATGTCCCATGAAACAAGTATTACTAAAAGGAATTCAAAAAATTACAGAAGAGGGGTCCGGGGAGCCTATTGAAAGTAAGACTGAATCTGGTTGGCCCAAAGTCTTGGACTTTGATGATTCTTTCCACCGTCAGTTTCTAGATAAGTTGAAAGATAGTAGTGTGCATGATATGTGCAAGATAAAAAAGAGTATGCATCATCATCAGAATCAGAAAATAGTGAGGTATGAAATAAATTTATGAAGCAGGAGTAAAGCATAGATTTGTTGCTTTAATTTTTGAATTGATTTTCAGGTTCTTATGTCTATCTAGTGTTCTTGTAACACCAAAGAGGAAATAAGCTAAACGTTTGGAAATCATTCCCTATCCCCACCGCTTAGTAGATTTACCATTCCAAGTCCCCACATAATTTGGGACGGGTTCGGGACAGGGAAGCTCAAATTTCCCATTTTCATGCCTATTTACTATTATTATATTTTTTATTTTTTATTTTTATACTAAAATTATTTGTGGTTATTCATAATATATATATAATGTCGTCTTCATTGTGTAGTAAAGCAGTACGGTTCGAAGGCTGCAACGAAGGATGTAAAGTTTGATATGGTAGAGACGTAGAGTTCCATGGGAGGGTATTGAGTGCAAAGTTGGACAACGGCAACGGGAGACAAATGAAGGAAAAAAATGAGGGGAGGCGAGGGCCAGGTGGGTTGAAGGCAATGAGCGGAATGGAGATGAGTACAGATCTAATAAGTGGCATGGAGAGAGAGAAGGGGGGTGTTGAGCTCCCAAGCTCCTTTTCCAGATTGAAGAAGAACCAGCAAGAAGAATGTCCAGCAAGAACCGATCCCAGCCTGTTTATTGTTCTTTGTTTGAGCTCAGTTTATGACCACTTAAACACATCGGAACATGGCACCGTCGTCCTCGAGAAATGGCAACCGGATCTAGGTTCGCCGGAGGTAGCAAGATTTCGCCGGAGATATTGGACCTCTCTCACTTCTACCTCTCCACCCAAGAATATGCCAAGTCTCTTGAAACAAGAAAGGTTTCCCCCTCTTATTCAAAATTCAAATCCCATGGGTAAGTGAAGTCCCAATCATAGGGTGCCATGTGGATTAAGTGGACCACCACTATATTCCACAAATCTTCACCTTGGGCCACCTTAATCCATTACCAATTTCTCCGATTACAAGTACTATCCATGTGTGTGTGGTCTAATAAATCATCATCGCTCACTCCAGCCAAGTACCTGCAAAACAACTAACCATTATCAATAGCAAGAATTGATAAACACTTGTTGAATTTACTTGCCGCAAGTACCTTTGTCCCGACATCTGCGGGATTATCATCAGTTGCAATTTTAAGCAATATAAACTCACCTGAAGCTAACTTCTCCCTAATGAAATGATACTTTACCTCAATGTGCTTAGACCTTTCATGATAAACAGGATTTTTACATAACATTAAAGCACTTTGACTATCAGTAAATATCATAGCAGTTTCATTTAAGAAGTTCAATTCACACAATAGTCCTTTTAACCACATGCATTCTTTTACCACTTCAGTGAGTGCAACATATTCAACTTCAGTGCTGGAGAGTGTAACAATAGATTGCAACTGTGATTTTCATGTGATACAATTATCACCCAAACAGAAAAAATAAGAAGTGGTAGATTTCCTCTGATCTTTATCACCTGCAAAGTCAGAATCTACATATCCCTTAAGCTCAAGTTTATCACTTCTCCTTTCAAACACTAACCCCCTTTTAAGAGTTCCCGCTAGATATCTTAATAACCATTTTAATGCAGCCCAATGAGGTTTACCCGGGTTAGACATAAACCTACTCAATAAACTAACTGCATATGCAAGGTCTGGTCTAGTGGTAATCATAGAATACATCACAGAACCAATGGCATTAGCATAGGGAACATTACTCATTTCTTGCTTTTCATCTTCATTTTTAGGACATTGTGCAGATGATAAATTTATGTGTGCAGCTAATGGTATATTGACAGACTTAGCAAGTTTCATGCCAAATTTGGTTATCACCTTGTCTAGATAAGACTCTTGATTAATAGTCAGTCTATTATCAGCCCTATTCCTTTTAATAACCATGCCAAGAATCTTTCTTGCCTCTCCCAAGTCTTTCATGTCAAATTCCGATTTTAAAAGGTTTTTTATTTTAACAATTTCAGCTTTACTAGAACTAGCAAGCAACATGTCATCTACATATAACAACAAATAAACTTCACAGCCTATCTTACAGTTATTATAATACAAACATGCATCATATTCACTCCTTTTAAAACCAATTTTAAACATATAAGCATCAAATTTCTTATACCATTGCCTGGGACTCTGCTTAAGGCCATACAAGGACTTTCTAAGCAAGCACACAAGTTCCGACTTACCTTTCACCTCAAACCCTTGAGGTTGAGCCATGTAAATCACCTCATCCAATTCCCCATGAAGAAAAGCGGTCTTAACATCTAGTTGCTCTAATTCCCAATCATATTGGACAACTAAGGCTAAGACTAACCTGATAGTTTTATACTTAATAACATGTGAAAACACCTCATTATAGTCTATCCCCTCTCTTTGAGTAAATCCTTTAGCTACCAATCTAGCTTTATATCTTAAAGGGTCATTAGCTTCTACTCCTTCTTTCAACTTGTAGATCCATTTACAATGGACTACCTTCTGATTCCTTGGTTTTTCAACCAACTTCCAAGTCTCATTTTGTTTCAGAGACTGGATTTCCTCCTTCATAGCCTTTTTCCAATTTTCAGACTTTTCACAATTGATCGCTTCCTCAAATGAAGCAGGTTCAACTGAATCTAAGGCTTCACCTGAAACTAAGACATAGTCAATCAAATTAGAAGAGACGTACTTCATATTTGGTCTAACTTGTCTCCTCTCCCTATCTCTCACTAATTGGTAGTTTTCCAAATTAGTACCTGCAGATGTTTCTTGATCAGGGACTTCCGTTTCAGGAATTTCAGGAATTTCAAGTTCAGGTTGCTCTACCATGACTTCTTGTTCCGCTTCTACTTGAGGTTGGGTTTCACTACCCTCTGGATTATCTTCACCTAATCTCTTCACCTCAAAGTCAATCTTCTTCTCAGTACAAGATTCCCCCTTCTCAGTTTGTCTATTTATGGTCTTAAGACAAGGCATATCGAGTTCATTGAACTTCACATCTCGACTGTTGATAACTTTCATGCCCTTACCATCTAAAACCCATAACCTGTAACCTTTCACTCCCTCAGGATAACCTAACATGACACACTTAGTAGCCCTAGGGTCTAACTTACCCTCAACCTGATGTGCATAGGCCGCACAACCAAATACTCTAAGGTGTGACAAATCTGGAGGTTTCCCAGTCCACAATTCTTGGGGAGTCTTAAAGTCAACAGTACTAGAAGGTGACCTATTTATCAAATAGGCAGCGGTACAAACAGCTTCACCCCAAAAGCCTTTAGCTAACCCCGAACTAATCAGCATGCATCTAACTTTATTCATTAAAGTCCGATTCATCCTCTCAGCTACCCCATTCTGCTGGGGGTAGATCTTACAGTCCTATGCCTTCTGATACCTCTATCCTTGCAAAAGGTATCGAACTCAAAGTTGCAAAACTCTAGACCATTGTCCGTCCTAAGAGTTCTTACACTTTTCCCCATTTGTTTCTCAACCAAGGCAATCCAGGACTTGAACTTACCAAAAGTGTCAGATTTGGATTTAAGGGGATACACCCAAACTTTCCTCGAGTAGTCATCAACAATAGATAGGAAAAATCTACTACCTCCATTTGTAGGATGTTTTTCTGGTCCCCACAAATCAGCATGAATGTATTCTAAGGGTCTGTTAGTGTTGTGTTCACCTATCCCAAAGCTAACCCTGTGAGACTTTCCTAGAACACACGTCTCACAAAAGCTTAAAGGTGTAACACTATCCTTTCCTAGCAAACTCTGATCACTAAGACACTTCAACCCCTTGTTCCCTATGTGTCCCATCCTTTCATGCCAAAGATCTGATCTATCTTCATAAATTGTAGATAATGCAGACTCGTAGGCCTTTAAGGCTTTACCTTCAAGGATATACAATCCATTCCTCTTGGGACCTTTCATAACAACTAGAGAGCCTTTACTCACTTTTACAGTACCGAAATGAGATCTGTACTCATAACCCTCATCTTCCAAAATGCCCAAGGAAATGAGGTTCCTCGCAAGGCCCGGGACATACCTGACATTCAGAAGAGATCTGATCATGCCATCATGCATCCTAATAGCAATATCACCAACTCCTTCCACAGTCTGTGTATAGTTGTCCCCCAAGTACACTTTCCTAGGATTAACTTCTCTATAGTTATAAAACCAAGATTTAACAGGACTCATATGGACAGTGGCACCCGAGTCTAAAACCCACTCACTGTCAAAATCAATTTCAGACACATTCATCGCTTGTGGTCTATCAAGGGTATTGTCGACATTATCATCATCAAATGTCACAGTCATCATATGAAGACTATCAAAAGCATCACCTACAGCAACTAGGTTCTGATCATCACTCTGCTGAGGTCTATGTTTTTTCTTAAAGTCATCACAGTCTCTTTTGAAATGTCCAATTTTACCACAATAGTAGCATTTCTTAACACTCTTATCCCGAGACTTCGACCTACCCTTCGATTTTCCTCTACCCTTCTTCGTTTGGAAGTGGTTTTCTCTCGACTCTCTCGACTCATTTCTCCCTCTAAAACCACTAAACAAACTCTCTTCCCTCGAGCTGCTACCCCTTGACTCCCTCTTCATCTCGAGCTCCCTAGCCCTTAAAGCCTCAACTACAATATCTAAGGTCACAGTGTCCCTAGCATATGTGATAGCATTCCTAACATCTCTATAAGATTCAAGCATGGCATTTAGCATAATAGCAGCGAGATATTCATCATCAAATTTCTTTCCATTGTGGGTCAAACACTTGACAAGACTGTTAAACTCACTCAAATTAGATTCAAGATCCTTTCCTTGATCCAATTTATAGTTGAAAAGTTTTTGAATTAAGTGAATCTTCTTCGTTAAAGATTTTGTCAAAAAAAGTTTGTCAAGTGCTTCCCACAAATCTTTAGCAGTCGTATGCTTTTCAACTTGTCCCACTAAATCATCAGATAAATGCAATATTATACAACTATGTGTAATTTCATTCATCTCAGCAATTTCATCAGGTTTATCTAGCAATGCTTTTGAATAAGTACTAGGGTCCTCAAGTGCTTTAGAAACTCTTTGTTGAATTAAAATAGCCTTCATTTTTTGCTTCCAAATGGAATAATCTCCCTTACCGTTAAATTGTGACAATTCAACACGAGAACCCATAATGCAAATAATGAAAATTCAAACAAGTTAACACAAAGCAATTACCCACACTCAAATGCAAGATCAAACCAATTTCACCGAAATTACTCTTCAAGATGATCACACAAATAATATAATAACAAGTAACACACGACAATTTCAAGAAATTAAGCACGTAGTCAAATTCCAATCCTATGTGAGTTCTACCAACAAGCAATGGTTACCGGCAAGGTAACCCCCAACACTATGTGGCCACCTCACAATAGCCTCTAGAATATGAAATACGTAATGAAAATAAGGGATAGCCAATGCAAACCGAGCGGACTTTTCAATGTCCGTATAATCGAGAGTTGATATTGCAAAATGGACTTCGGAAATGGAACGAGCAGGTCGAGCTGAAGATTCTGTCGGGAAACGCCTCGCCGGACCGCCGCCGGACCACCGTGCCGGAGTTCTACCGCCCCTGCCGAAAAATTCTCAAAAAAGACACAGAAAGATGCTCCTCGTCGTCACGAACCCAACGGTGGTGACCGTTTCGCGATTGGAGCTCCCTACCGGCCGGAATCGCTGTTTTTCAGTTTACCAACATCTTCTTCTCCGGAGAATAACTTCTGTTTCAACCGTCGGATCGGAGCCAAATTTCAGACGAGTCTTCTCCTCGACAAGCCCGTTCTGATGGAGGTGGCCGATCGTCAATCGGAGTTCTGGATCGGCCGGAATCCCACTTTTTCAGTCCGGTTTTCACAGCTTTCTTTCGCCGTTTGCCGCCGTCTCAGCCACCGGAATTGCTCCGCCTTCTGGTCGAGTGTTCTCCACGATGAGGCGGTTCTTTTGGTGTTGGTCTTGCTCCGGTTGGTTGGCCGGAGGTCCGGTTTTGGAAAAATGGACAGTGATTTTTTTCTTTCTCCTTTCCTCCTTGCTTCCAGCGGTCTCTACCTCACGGTTTTTGGAACTTCTTCAACTGCTTCCTTCGCCCAGCTACTTAACCATAGCTCTGATACCATTTGTTGAGCTCCCAAGCTCCTTTTCCAGATTGAAGAAGAACCAGCAAGAAGAATGTCCAGCAAGAACCGATCCCAGCCTGTTTATTGTTCTTTGTTTGAGCTCAGTTTATGACCACTTAAACACACCGGAACATGGCACCGTCGTCCTCGAGAAATGGCAACCGGATCTAGGTTCGCCGGAGGTAGCAAGATTTCGCCGGAGATATTGGACCTCTCTCACTTCTACCTCTCCACCCAAGAATATGCCAAGTCTCTTGAAACAAGAAAGGTTTCCCCCTCTTATTCAAAATTCAAATCCCATGGGTAAGTGAAGTCCCAATCATAGGGTGCCATGTGGATTAAGTGGACCACCACTATATTCCACAGGGGGGTTATGGCTTATGGGGATTCATCCGGAGAATTTTTAGGCTATCGTAAAGAATATTTGATGTTAAAAATTGGAGAGAGAAAATTTGGATGGTTAAAAAGTGGTATGGGAAATTGTGTAATTAAATTTTTGATTTTTTTTTTTTTTGTCCTTTTACCAAGCCGGAAGTCAAAAAATTTGTTACTGCATTTCATTTTCTTTCTACTGAAGAATGCATTTGAGAAGTTGAATATGATGACATATGCCTTGCAATTCATTTTAGGTCAGTAAAGTAATAACTATTATTTATGAAGTTATCTCTGGATGTGAAATAATTTATGAATGATCTAGTGGGAGCAATAAAACAATTATGCTTCCAAGAACGTGAACCGTACACTTGATTCTTAATAGTAATAAATTTCGATTTCTTTAGTGTTGAAAAGAAACTGGACTTAAGTTTTGAACTTCCTTAAACTCCCGCTATCAAACTTATCCAATCTACCTTCTACTCTGAAACCTCAGTCGGTCAATATATCGTACCACACAATGCTCAGGATCGTGCAACGCACGACGCACTACTAGTATATTTAAAGACCACATCATGTAGATTCTGAAATCTCTCTCTTACTTAATTCATTTTCTCCTAGCACTTATTGTCACAATCTGTCCCAGATCACCCCACTGGACCTGAAACGTGACGTGTGCTGATGGCAAGTGCTAACTAGATGGTGGACCTATCACAAATGTAACCTTACTTTTCTTTGACTTCCAATATTTCCTTTTAAATAATTTTGATCCCATAGGAATTTATAAAATTTTGACAGAGTATTCTCTATAATATTGACTTAACCAACCTGTTAAACAATGATAAATTCTCAAACAACCAATCATAAATAACTTTATCACTTTCCAAGTCTTCCAAGCAAAACAATTGATAAAGTAAAATAAATACAAATCTTAGTCCACTTCTTTATATACAACTCAAAACACATCACCACCAGACACACTCTTGACAGAATATATAGCTTCTATAGAATCACTACATAAATCCAATGTATCTATCTAGAATATAACTTCTAAAGCTTACCAAAACAATTCATAAAAATGACTATGTTAAAGCTCACCATGACTGCGAATCTCCTTCCATGCCGTTCAAAATTTACTTTCTTCCTATACTGTAAAGATGAGGAAAAACATGAGTTTGTGACTCAGTGAGTGAAATTTATGAAATAAATGTATTTTGTCAACCATTTTTGAAAACATTTATTTCATAATTATTTTGCAAATTGAAATCAAAACATACTTGCTAACAATAATTGTTCACAAGGATAGTAGAGTAATCATCTATGGTATAACTGAAAAACTGTAATACATAAGAAACTACACCAAAAGATACCCAACTAAATCATCTACCGAAGCTGAAATCTGTATCTAGTCATACGAGCGTAGAATGCTAAGCACCTCCGTACCCGGCCCAAAGCCCCTCTGGGTACAAAAGTGGGTCCCAAAGACCTCATATATATATGCACTCTTACGCACGCCGTGCATAAGAGTGGATCTTAAGATCATCTGAACACGGGCCGTAAGCCCCCTCCGTGACAAAGTCTTAAGATCTCAAATAATTTTCGCTAGTACACGGGCCCAAGGCCCCCTCCGTGCACCAGCACAAGAACAGCTAACCACATCGGGTACTTCTAGTGGTTTTAAAATCATACATGTTCAACTTGACTAATCATGTTTGTAAATAATGGAAAAAGAGCCATCGTGATAAACAAACTTAATTATAAAGCATTCATTCTTTTAATCATGCTAAGCCATTGATTTCAAAATTATTTATAACTTAAAGAAAATCAATGTAATAGAAAACATGCATACGTAAATTCTTTTAAGTTTTTAAAAGAATAATATTTCCACTCACAGAACTATCAATTGGAATCTAGCTGGGCCATAGGCCTGATCCGATCTCCACATCTTCTCTTGAAATAACAATATGAATCTCTTGTATCAATATAAATCATATCAAACCATTAAAAATTGACTAATAATAACTTAATTCTTTTACATTCTTCTCCTTGCTAGAATTAAGGGAATATATACTTTATGCTTTTCTTTTCTATCAAAATCCATAATTCCCAAATCGGGATTAATAATTATAAAATCCAACTAAGCTCTCTTTTAGTCCTTATTCCCCATTTTTCATCCAATCACATGCCCTTATTAAATTTCCAAAATACTTCACGTTTGGCTCACATAAAAGATTCTATTATTTGAAAATGTACTCATTTGTTTCCATATATTAATGACCCATTTCCATAACCAAAAGCATGTAATTTGGACAATTATCATATAATACCCATTTCCTTTCACTACCGTTTTCTTCTTAATTAATTTTAATCCCTTAATCTACACTTATATATACCGCAAATCAAGTATTTGGAATTACATAATCATACCAAAATCCAAGATCAAGGTACTAATTTAAAAACCCATTTCTTAATAAATGAACTTTACCATCAAAATCTACTTACAAAATTTCTTGACAATCTTTTTAGTTTATTACCTCAAATATATGCCAATAATATACTAACTACTTCAATTAAATCCAACATCCTCAAATTCTTGATAAACTCCAAAATTAGGCAGATTATTACATGAATCCTAAAAATGATTTAACACCTTATCTAAATATATCTAAACTTAAAGAGACAATTAAGGAATCAAGCTTGAAAAACATCACATTTTCCTTCTCCTCTTCTCTTCCTTTTCTTCTTCTTTCCCCACGATTTCTTTCTTTCTTCTCGGCCTCTCTCTCGAACATTCTCTGTCTCTCTCTCGAAAACCATAAGAAAATGTGCTCAATTGTCCACTTGTGGGTTTTAAAATGATAAATAATTGCAAGAAATGTCCCAACCCTTCCTATCATATGAAATAAGTCCTTTAATTTCAATAATAGAAAATGAAATATTTAGGCTACGTTCTCTTTGTGTTTCAGTTTCCTGTTTTCATTTTCGAAAATGTTTTCTGTTTTCCATTTTCTGTGACTTTTTTCGAAATTGCTGAAAACGAGTTTGGCTTGTTATTTCTGAAAACTGTTTTCGAAAATAAAAAGCTGGAAAACGCGTTCTGTTTAAAATTTTGAAGAAAATTATTTCATATTGTTTGTGAATATAAATGAAATAAAGATATCATATTTTGAGTTACACAACAAAAGTAAATGAAATAATCCCTATCACACAATTTGGTTATACCAAAAACGTTCAAAAATTCATGTTGCCCTTCTAAAGTAATCGTTCCACATTTGAGTAGTAATTTTCCCTTCTAGAGTAATCGTTCCATTTAATAATTTATATAGATACATCATTCTAGTAAGCACTCATAACGTTTAAAATTTAATAATTAAGCACATGATACATCATCAGAAAGATGGTTGAATTTGAAGTTCTACGCAAAAAACAGAGTGCAATTCGGAGTTGTACATCAAAAGTTATACATGTTTGAAGACAATGACCTATAAAGCAAATACGAAAAGGACTAAATTGAAAGAAAAGTAAAATTTGTGAACTAATGTGCAACAAAATCTGAAGTTGAGGGACCTAAGTTGCAAATAAATTAGGATATTTTCGAAAGAAATTTCAAAATTTGAGGATTAAAATGACAAGTTTTGAAAATCAGGGACCAATAATGTAATTAAAAATGATAAATTTTGACAAATTTCAAATTTTTTTGATTATTTTAATTTTTTTTAAAGTGGAAAACGCGCGTTTTCCACTTACAAGGCAAAAATTTCGGAAAACGCGGAAAACGTGATTTTTCACGTTTTCCATTTCCTTTACAAATTTTGAAAACGTTTTCGAAATTTTTTTCCGAAAATGGCACAAGAGAACATGTTTTCCGCGTTTTCGAAAATGGAAAACGAAAAACGGTTGAAAAACGCCAAAAGAACGCAGCCTTAAATTTCTATTTTCTACCATCTTAATCTTCAAACTTTTGCAATAATAAATTAAATCCCAATAAAATATTTGTTCAAAATAAGTCCTTATTTGACTTGACCATTTGACTATTTAACTTTGAATAAATAATTTCTTGACTTTTTGACTAGTAGAATCAGGGTTGTTACAATCTCATCCCCTTCAAAGAATTTCGTTCTCGAAATTCACTTGATTAAGCTATGACCATACGAATGTTTTAAACATATATATGACTCACTTGTCCATATTACCCTTTCAATAAATGATTTCTCCAAGAACCATTAACTGGACATAGATTCTCAATATTTCCTATCTTGCCTCGATTTTTTTTTTTTTTTTAATCATCCTCTAATCGACTATTTTAAGCCAAACTTTCTTTAACAATGCTAGTGATCTTAGGACATAGTTTAAATCTTATACCTTCTTACTAAGCCTTATCATTAGGGATTACATTCTTTGATCACCAAATAAGCCCATTGCTATCTCATTAATAACATTAAAACGCAGGCTATAAATATCAACATAAGGATCAGATATGACGTTTTCAATTTTCCAGTTTACCAAACTTAAGAAAAACTCAATACTTCCCAATTTGAAGTACAAGATACAACTTTCAATGTTCTCCAAGGCTTCACTTTATGCATATCTCATGGAAAATAAATCTTAATAAAAATAGATACTTTACTCATAGTTAAAGTACAACCGACAATAAGTAACCAAAACTGCATCACCCAAAGATTTCAAATAAATTCCTCTTATCTTATAACTAGAAATAGAGCTTCCCAATCATAAGTCATATTTCATAATAATCAAAATAAGATTAATTAGCCTAATAACTCAAATATGTCATCACGCTATTCTTCTTTAAACAATCTTAGCATTCATTAAATATTGAGGTCATACAATATGATAATAAGTGACATGTTATATGGTTATTACAAGCTATGGTGTATAACCATTTAATGAATAATCATCATATTTATCACATGATCCATCATCAATATACCACCTAATTTCATACACTAATATCTCAACCTCAATAAATCTGAAATTCTAACTTTACTTACTCTTTCCTTAAGCAATACATTATCCCATCATAAATAATCTTTGTAAAGCTTTATCCCTATTTTTTTCCCCCTCACAATTCGTTTTCATAAGGACAATTGTATAAAAGTTCATTCTCAATTTCAATCTAAAATACCATCAATGAAAATCTCCAAAATTTTAAAGTATGACATAAACCTTTCTCTGATCTAGTGTATTATTTCTGCAATAGTTATACAAATTAAAGACTTGATATAGTCTCTTTCATCAATTTCATCCAAACAATTCTATGCCATGATGTTCTAGTATTACATGTAACCTAAGATAAATGTTTAATATACATCGGTCAATCATTCTAATCACGAGAAAATCCTAATAAAATTCCATAATATTGTACCTTCATTTATCTAGAATGTACAGTACATGAGTAACAATCAAATTCACTTAATAGTTACTAAGACATTTGAATACAATTTCTACCTTTTCCTTCATCATACCCCGTCATTACTTAATGCTCTATCAAACAGATGTAAATGAGTAGATAGTGTATTTTATTCTTAAATCTCTTTCTCCAACAGTGCATGTTTAAGAACAAATAGTCTGTTCTCCGAAACAATAGTTTGGTGCTCTCATAGCATAATTTGTTTACAAATAAATACTGTATTTGATAGTGCTATAGGAGCTCACTCTGTAACCTTGAACTAAGTACAACAGAAACAAAAGTCTTGCCATAAAATTAGTTAGTAATATCCCTGAGGTAATCACTAATAATTGGGCATGAAAATCTTAAATTCAATTACTAAATAAACTTTACCCACAACTTGATGAACCATAGAAACCGTTTAGTTCAATTACATTAAATGAACATTCTCATTTCACCTCTCTCACCGTTATATTCTCTAAAAGTTTACTTCTTCTCATACTTCGAATACTACTATAGTCAAGTACTAGCTTTTCTACAATAATCTATACCAGTTTACAACCCAATAAATTCATTTTCTCTTCATCATAATAATAAAGTGAATATGTGCATATCTTAAATATCATATCTAATCTCAAAAGAGATCATCTAAATATGATTAATACTGTTACTATATATAATTGTTATAAAATCACACGATCAATATCCCGACTTCCATAATGACTATTCCAACTACGAAGGCTCAAACACAAGTTCATAATATTATTGATAAGAATCGGGAAAGTCAAACCTCGATGCACGTGCCCTAGGACCCATGACGAGATCCGAAGTTGAAGAGGTTCAAGATTCGAGGCTAAACAATGTGAATAAATCAAGAAAAGCAAGTCGAGAATCAAGTTGGAGCCAAAAAGAAGAAGAAATTGGAATCAGCCAATTTCGGTCGACCGAAAATAATTCCGGTCGACCGAAAGTCTGCAGAGATTTTTGAAGCAAGTCTCAGTCACTTTCGGATGAGTGGCGGTCGACCGAAAGTCCAGTTTCGGTCGAACATGAGATCGACCGAAATAATTTCGGTCGACCAATTCGGTCGACCGAAACACCTCAGTTTTCAAAAAAATGGGGTTTTGTTGCAATTTCTGAAATTTGCACCTTTTGCCCAATTTTGTACATTATATACTCTTTTTCTTTCATTTGTAAAGATAACTTTGGATGTTAAGAAAATTGCTCTTGAGAGCTAGGTCTTGAAGACCCCCTTCTTGAGGTAAGGTTAAACCTCTTTGATCTTGTATCTCTTAGGAAATTAATCAACTTTGCTTGAGTATTATTATTCTTGTGTTGTTTATTTTCCGCCACCTTGGAATTTGTTTTAATCTCTCCATTGGGCTAGGGTTTGTTAATCCTTGAATTTTGGGCTAGATTTAAACTTGAGTTAAGGTGTTTATCCTTTATTTTACCACTTTAGCTTTCTTGGGTTGATACATAAATTGTTGTGGGAATTTTTGGTTTAATCAGGAAAGGGGTTCGCATCAATTATTCTCTTATTTCTACTCAGAAATAGACACAAATTACATCCCAGCTAAAGTACTATGATCGAAATTGAAGAATTCCAACATGCCAATGTTCTCTCTAATAAAATTAATACCCAAGACATTCAATAAATAGAACTCCACAATTCCCAAAAGCATCTTTCATTGCCTATAACCATTGACTTTTAATTCTTGAATATCCATAAAGTTCCCTTTTACTACTCTATATCAACTGCACATTCCATCTCATCATATAACAATAAATCTACATACATAGTTCATGTTCGCTTTTAAAATACTATTTCATGCATCAATGAATTTTCTAACGAATTGTCTCAATAGGAATAAAATATTTTATCCATGAAACATAAATGTAGCCAACAAAATAGTAATGCAGACGACATCACGGAGAGTCTTATAACACCACACCTCATATTTGAAATTTAACTTGATGGTCTAATCATAATAACATATTAACAAGATATCCATGAATTTTAAACATGTCATGCTAAGAAAGAAATTGTAAGTTCCTGAATCTTAAAATTAGAGATGAAGCAACAAAATCATTTCACTAAACATGCTTTGTATTCATATGAAATACGATAGTCTCCAATCCAATAGAATATAATGTGACACAATAATCTCACAAGCGGTCATATGAAATTTAATTCACTTGTAACCCAATTATTCTATCATACAATGCTATTTCAACCTAGGATCGCAACGTCTTCCTACAACTTTATTATCATCTTTGCTAAGTAACAATAGGCATACAACATGACCTCAAACATTGAATATATCGATTTTAATAAGATCATAAAACAATTATTAATAAATTTATAGAGCCGGCCTTTCAAACTTCCAATTATTGCTAAGATTGTACCCCAATTAATTTAATGCCCTTTCTCTTCAATTTTACTTTTCCAAATTTTGAAACTCAACTACATTCTCAAATATTCCAAGTAACATCACTAGTACAAAATCGCGCATAAAAAATGGGGATTATGCGTCGTTTTATGTAACAACCGACGCCAATTGAAAACGCGGTGGCAATTTTGTAAATAAATTTTAAGTAAAGGCGTCGGTTCCTCTTGAACCGACGCCCAAACCCGGGTTTTTTTCCGCGCCCTTTTCAATTGTTTAATCCGCGTAATTCACTTCAATCACAAAACTCTCTCTACGCCCAAACTCTCTCCACACCCAAGCCGCCACTGCCCGCCCGTCGCCGCCGCCGCAAGGTGACCTTAAATCACCCCCTACTTAGTTTTTTTGTAAATGTGTGTGTATATATATATATACACACATATATATCTATGTGTTTATATAATGTTTGTGTATATATATGTATGTATGTATATATATATATCTATGTGTGTATGTGCGTGTATGTATATCTTTGTGTGTGTGTATATATATATATATGTGCGTGTATGTATATATGTATATATATATGTATGTGTTTTTGTGTGTGTATATATATATCTGTGTGTATGTATATGTTTGTGCATATATATATATAATTGATTTATTATTTATCAAGTTAATTGGTTTGTTTGAATATATATTATTGATTTGAAGTTAGTAGATTGGTATATAATAATATTTGATTTATTGGAGTTAAGTTATGCAATCTTAGTTTGATTTTTAAAAGTTGAGAATTGATTTTGGAATAATGTTGGAGTAGTAGATGATGTTGAAGTTTGATTGGAGTTGCGTTTGAGTTTTGAATATGTCGATGGTGAATAATTTGGTTTTATTGTAGTATTTTCATTCCCCCTATAGGTTGGCTAAGTCCAATTTACAGAGGAGACTCTGTCGAAAATTTGGTAAAATTTTACAAATAAAAAATGAAAATTATAATTTAAGGTGACTGTCACTCGTACAAAATTGACCATACTAAAAAAATAACTATATAAAATACAATCATCCTTGTAAACTTTTAATCTTTTTAATTATATCTTCACATATAGGTCGTAAATTATCTTATTTGATTCCAACTACTAAACTTTCTTGTATTCCTTAGCGCTATACATTGTTAATATTATTAGTGATCTTGATAACAATAATTTGATATATATATATAATGGCGGAGTCTTCAAGTTCTTCAGACGATCATAGTACTACCCAAACAAAAAGGACAAGAGGGCCGACTATGTGTAAGAAAATTAAGAAGGCAGGGCCAGAAATCAATGTTATTGAGTTCGATGAAAAATATAGGCCGATCGGACCAGGAAAGAATAATTTCAAAGCTTTCATAGGGTCTTTGGTCCGTATTCACGTTGACATAAACATCAGTGATTGGCACAAAGTGGATCAAGGCCTTAAGGATATGATGTGGGAAGAAATCAAGGTACTATCACTTTATACATAATGAATTGAACATTAATTGTAATATTTTTTATAACATCGCATATTATCCTTAACTTTCAGAGGGAGTTCAACATCCCCGATGATCGTCGTCTGAAATCAAGTGTTTTGAAAGTTGTGGGGATGCGATGGAAAGATTTTAAGACAAGGCTGGTTCATAAGTACATTACACATGACCACCCAAAATATAAATCCCCTACGCAGCTTTATGATTTCTTATCTGAAGAGCAATGGGAGTTGTTCAAGAAAGAACGACAAACGGAGCAATTTAAGGTATATTGAAATGTACGCATATGATTTATTGAGTTGAAAAACTAAAAATATATTATTTTATTCAGGAGAAAAGTAAGAAGGCTAGAGATAGTCAAATGCGAAATGAGCATCCCCATTATTTGGGCTCAGCAGGTTATGTGGGGATGAAGCCACAATGGCTAGTAAGCGACCCATTATCTTCTAGCACTTCATGTGACATGATTAGCTCCTCAATTGTAAGCGAGGATCGTAGTTTAGATTGGGTTCGAGCTAGATCAAAAAAGAAAGAAGATGGAACTTACTACATCCCCAACGAGAAAACTAGAGGGGTGTTTGACAAAATTGTAAGTATATCTTCCTGGTTTTTCATATTTTCAATTCAAATTAACTTTAATACTTGTATTTAGTTTTCAGTTTTTTTTTTTTTTAAACAGGTAGAAAAAGCTGAGCAGGCCACACAGGGGACATTTGTGGCAAGTAGGCAACATGATATTTTAAGTGTAGCCCTTGGGAAGGAGGATCATCCTGGTAGGGTGAGGGGGTATGGCGTGTATGTCACCATGAGTGATGTTTACGGCAAGCCGGACGATTACCTCAGACGATCTTGTGGGGTTGTTTCAGTAGATGACATTAAGGAGATAATCAGGCACGAGATGGAGGATAACATTACCGAGAAGGTCAGGCATCAAACCATGTCGGAGATGCAAAGTAAATTCGACAGTATGCAAAGTGCGTACCATAGTATGCAGAGTAAATACGATGCTATCCTCCAGTGCTTGGGCCTAAATGTTGATGCCGAGGTGGACGTAACTCCACACCCCCGACCTCTAACTCGAAGCAGTTGTCATTCCGTGAATCCAGACCCATTTGATGGGCTTCAGGTACTTAATGCTAAATTATTTAAGTTTTTTTTTAATATTGCTTATTTCATTTCAAATGGAAAGTGATGACTTATATGTTCAATTATATATGTTGAAAAATAGAAGCCGATTCCTTGTCGTCTCGCCGTAAGTCATGATGGTGAGAAACAAATAGTGGCCAGCGGAATGGTTTATCCGTCCGGAGCCGACACTGTGGTGCATCATCAACCACTCTGGCTTGATCATGTGAAGGTGTCCGTTGACCATGTCATAGATGGTGCGGAAGCGTTCTATCTTCCAGTGCCATCTCAACATCACACCACGGTGGGGGAAGGTATTGGAAGTTTTTTTCAATGGCCGAAGGAGTTGGTTATTTTTGGAGAGGTAATAATGTTTAGTTACATAAAAGATTATGTCGATATTAATTTATTTTAAAATCGTGTTAGAAGTGTTATAATGATAAAAATTGTCTTCTTGCAGGAAGAGGCACCGAAAAAGCTAAAAAAATCTAACGAACGGAAAAAGCCTCAAAGTTTTGAATTGTCATCTACCCAGCGACCTGCAATTGTCGACGATGAGACGTTACAACGTCTAGGTGACAAATGTAAAATGTTGAACACTCTAGTCCTTCAATTGCCTGTTGGTGATGACTTCTACCAGGTGCCCATAGATGCCTCTGTGTTCAACTGTGCATTCGACGATGGTATTTTTGTTACAGTGGAAGACATCACCGATTTGCTAACGTTGCAATGGTTGGATACATCTATCTTACAAATATTTTCATTGTAAGACTTCTGATCAGAAATTATAACTTGACTTTAAATCATTATTTTATTTATATTTATTGGTTTAATTATTTTTAGGTACCTCCATGAGATGTGTCATGAATACGGTATTGAATCAATTGGATTCATGTCTCCGACACACATTGCATCGGTTTCGGTAAGAACAAATGCAGATGGTGTTGTAACTTACATGGACAGCACCATGAGGGCAATGCAAAGTAAGAAGTTCATTATAGCACCGTATTTTCAGGAGTAAGACCACCGACATTCTCTCTTTTTTTACCTAATTTGAATCATATATGTTTAAAGTTGTATTTACACGTTCATAATACGTAGGAACCACTGGATGTTGCTAGTGATTTCTCCTCAGAAGAATACGGTGTACTTCTTGGATTCAGCTGGTGCATGTAAGCGTGACTTAGATATCAAGCCGCTATTGAATACGTAAGTTATGATAATTTTTCATGAAATAATTGTGGAGTTGTGATGAAATTGATTGTGGAGTTGTGGTAAAATCGATGAATTTCTGTTGTGATTGTTGAGAATTTATTTCAATAGCAACTTGCCTCTTTACAGGTTAGATAAGTTCAATTTATAGGGGAGACTCTGCCAAAATTTCTGCAGAAAATTTAGAGTATTTTTTTTTTTTTTTGGTAACCTGTTCATATAATTTATTAAAATTTTAGGGCTTTCAAAATGTATTGGGCCCAAGGAGGTGTTAGGACGAAAGGCAATACAACGTGGCTAAAAATAAAGGTACGAAAACACATTTAAAATTTATTGTAATGTTTTGAATTATTTTCATATTCTATTAAGTTTGATTATTCATTTTAGTTTTCAATGTGAAAATTTCAGTGTCCTCAGCAACCTGGAGGTTCTGAGTGTGGCTATTACGTTATGAGAAATATGTATGAGATGGTCACAGAACACTTCCAGCTTCCTTCGTTAGAAAAGGTATAAGTAATTTAAATTAGAGTTTTTAATTAAGACTTTATATTTTATTATAAAATAACTAATAATATGTTTTGATTGTTTGTAGGCATTTAAAAAATACTACTCAACGGAGGAAATCTTTGAGAATCAAAATTTATGGGTCAAATATTTCGTTGATAGGTGTGTGTAAAATGACGCGTATCCAAACTTAAATTTACATATTTGTATAATAAAACAATAATCTTGTATATATAATTGTTCTCTATTTAATTTTATTATGTATATGTCGATTATATATATATTTGATGATGCGCATGTGGAAAATGTTCAAGTCATCGCGGGCCACGTCCAAATGACTGCAGGTTACGACCTGCAGCGGCCTGGGTCACTGCAGGCCATGAACTGCAGCGGCCTAGGTCACTGCAAGTGTAAAAACGGGAAAAAAAAAAAAAAACACTTTAGGCGTCGGTTCAAACTTTAGAACCGACGCCTAAAGTTAGACTTTATGCGTCGGTTTTTAAAAAAACCGACGCATAAAGTCTAACTTTAGGCGTCGGTTCTAAAGTTTGAACCGACGCCTAAAGTGTTTATTTTATTTTTTTTAAAACTTGAAGCGTCGGTTATTAAAAAACCGACGCATAAAGTCGCACTTTAGGCGTCTGCGTCATAGGCGTCGCCTCTACAACCGACGCCTATGCCCTTTTACGACCGACGCCTTTTCCACTTTCTGTACTAGTGCATTCTCCTAATATATAATCGCAGCACAATGAGTTATCATATCTCATAAGATCACCAGATATTTTACATCTTATCAATCATCAAATATCTACTATCATATCTATCAAGTAAACCTTAAACTTTTAAATTCCATCAAAGTCTTTAAATTTCCTTACAAATCCTAATTAAATAAACCCCCCTTAAAATCTAATATAATCCATGACAAACGTCATCGTACTCCATAAATCGACACTCCACATAAATTCTAAACTCTCGTCACCATTAAGAGTGCTATAAAATGTTGTAATTTTTTTTTTTTTTTTTTTACACATTAATCATGAATCCCCACAAATCCTCATTATGCCACAATCATCTAATTCCTCAAGATAATCATGAATATATTATTTAGAAATCTCAAAACTACTCATATATCAAAGAAAATTAGCACTTACAATACCATCCACGAGAAGATTTCTCAAAATCCCCACAATGATTTCGCAATTAATAATCAACTTATCACTCGAATGACAACATACTAATCGAACACCTATACCGGAATGATCTACTGAAGTCTCACAACATATGCCTTAGCACCAATCAAATTGGAGCAACACTTTTGGCCATCCAATCTTTCCCTCGCAACATTTTCACGAGGTAGTAGCTCAAATAAACCCATCATATCAGTTTCCATATTATTTGTTTTTCCAAAAATTATATTGATTTAGGTAGAATCCAAATTATGCAAGCACCACATATACGTAACAACCTTATATCCTGAAATACCACTTGATTGTATGTACAATTCAAACCCAAAGGCTCTATAAACTTGGCTCTGATACCAATTATCACGTCACGTTTCTGTTGGAAAAATGAAAAACAACGGGATATCTAATCACAAAAATTAATTTCTTGTGATTTGGATCATCCCATAGTAGGAATTCGCTGTTTTATGTATTTGACTAGATTAAATAATTTTGAATAGATAATAGTTCAGTAATCGTTACCCTTGTAACGTGCTTTGACAATTATCTGTATTGTTCTTGATTCCACCAATCTCCAAACCTTCAAATTTTCCTTGCTGTTCTCCAACAGAGGCTATGCAAGTGTGGTCACTTTTCCCTAGGTTCTCGTTACACTAGGGTTAGGGTTTTTATCAAGAGAAGAAAACACACACTTCACACTTTAGCGTGTGTCCCGCCCACAAGTGTATTAGGTTAAGAAAAATAGTCTTAGAAGACTATTTATAACTTCTTTACCCTCTAAAACCTTACCAACCCTAATACTATAACTCAGACCCATTTCTGCACGGCCCAATACAAGTTATAAGCCTGTGTATGCCTGTTATATTGAAACCACCAAGGGAACCTGATCGGACCCAATTAAACTAAGCTCCAATAAATTAATTCTGATCCAGTCAACTCTTGACCAATCAAAATAATTTATTAATAACGTTCTATTCCACTAAAAGAACGAGATTGCACTCTTAGTAAAATTGTAATTACTGAAGCAATAACCAATAATTATATCCTCTAACTTACCGCTCTTACATGTTACCCCGGTCGATCAACTGGAATATTCGAAGTAAGGTTAAATGACCAAAATAACCTTATCTGAATATTCATAAATTCTCGACTCCCATCTTCTATCTGACAGTTTTATGTGATCACATCACATCATAGAATTCAACAATCACTGTCGAATTACTGAGCTCAGATTTAACTGTCCACTAGAAGAACGTGATTTAACTGACAGCTCAGTGAGATCATGATCATACCTATAGGTGACGGATTCCATAATACGAATATATGTTCCTCGTTAGTTTACTTTAATTCCCAAAGTACCGAGATATTGACCAACAATTTGATCTCATCCATTGATACCTCAAAGAACTTCAAGTTAGTAATCGAAGTTCATTATCCGATTAGGATTAAGGTCCCATGTATGATAGTCAAGTGAAATTAAATTTGCACGGTCAATGTCACAAATTAATTTCACGTGGTCCCGTTCAATACATATCAAATGTACTCTCAATTTCATTTTCAAAATCAAAGATAGATTTTAATGAAATCGAGACGATCAAAATAAATTATCCATATTTATTTTACCGATCGTGAACAATAATTTTAGATCGAATTACAAATTGAATCTTTCTGTGTTTAACAACTTAAACACTCAATTAGTAATATCGAATCGATCTATGGACTAATGCAAGCTCAAAATAATATAATCAAATATTTAAAATAATATTTTATTCCAAAAATGTCACGAGTACAAATAAATTAACTCGACGGGCATACACTATCCAACAGTTTCAGGTCCAGTAGGGTGATCTGAGACGGATCGCGACACTTATTCTATCATAACTTCCCAACTATTATATAAGAGTGAATCCCTTTCTTACTGTTCATTTTTGGTCGTCGTTTTGTCGTATAGTGAATTACAATTTTTTTTTTTTTTTTTTTTTTTTTTTACAGAGCGTTCAGTAGAGAAGTTTTTTTTTTTTGGTAGTTGTTAACTTATTTGCTATTGGAATTTCCTAATTTTCTACATGTTGTAATTTGAGTAAATTTAAGTTTAATTACTAAACACTAATTTATTAAATTTAATTAAACTATTTGATCATTATTTGAACTTGCAATTATATTTATCTCCCATTTTAGTTGGAATAATTGTCTTAGGATTTTTGGCAATGTTTGGAGATAAATTGTGTTACTTATCTTTTATGATAAGTATTGAGAATTGTGATAATAGTATACTTGGGTTAGAACTCTATCACTTATCACTCTTGATAAGGACTCAAGATAAAGAATATCTTGTTTGGCCAAAAATCTTGCTGGCCGAATATCTTGGATCATTTCTTGAAGTCCAAGTTTATCACTTATGGTAAGATTTGTAAACAACTTTAATTATCTTACCTTATTTTCACTTATGTTAAGATTTTCAAACAACCTTGATTATCTTACCTTATCGTCATTTATGGTAAGATTCTGTCATTTATAGTTATCTTACCTTATCTCTAATTATCCTTGATTTAATTGCAGGTAATAGAGATCTTGTGCAACTATGATTCTTTATGGACAAGTATTCCGATTGCATTTAAATAAGAGAAACTGGGACGTTTTCCTTGACGAAGTTTGCAAACCAAAAAGTCTATGTGGTGCACTAAATAAACACAGTTTCTACATTGTCGTAACTACGGTTCCCCGGGAGGAGTTTGTCAATCACTGAGAGAAGAAAAGGCTTTCAGCCAGAAGATCAAGTGGGAGGCTTGGATCAAGATGGAAAAGGTGGTTCGTGTTGCTGAAGATTGTTGCAGTTTCAAAGAAAGCTACTGAAGAGTAGTGGGACGTCAGCTCATAGTACACACCATAGAAGAATTAGGGAGTGATTTATTTTTTAGGTGTTTGATAAGTCTATGCGTAAGTTTATCCTGTAACTTAGATTAATCTGTGTAAAAATGTTTCTTATATAATGATTGATCCGCAGGTGCGGGCACGTGGGTTTTCCCTATAAGGGTTTTTCCCACGTAAAACTCAAATATTGCGTTTTTGTCTATTCACGTTTCTACACTGTTCATATTATTTTGTTTACGTTTTATAATCCAGACGAATATGCTTCAGCAAGATTCATCTGGTCTTGCACTCAAACAAAACTTCACGTTTCAATTATAATTCGTAACTGTCCAGACAAATCCGTGACAGTCAGTTGTGTCTTGTTAAAATTAGACAACCTTAATTTTTCAGTAATGATTACATGTTTTAAATTACACAATTTACTATACCACTTTTTAACCAAACATATATTATCTCTCCAAATTTTAACCACATATTTTACATTAAAAAAATCAAAAAGTCAAATAAAAAAAAAATTCGGCCGCAGAACGGAGTGTTAAACTTTCTTTTTTTTTTTTTTTTTTTTTTTTGTCTTTTTTCATTCCCACACGCAATGCAATAGTCCTTGCTTCTGTACTCCTCATTTCACATGCAATAGTCGCTCTTCATTTTCGGCTCTGTTTGTTAAAAAATTTGTGTTTAAAAACATTTTCTTATATTTTTGAGATATGATATTAGTTGAAAAATGGAAAAAGAAAATATGTATGATCGTAAGTTTGGAAAATTGTATTGTTTAAAAACATGTTTGCCAAAGAGATGCTACTTTAGCTGTATCAACTCCAGAATTGATGACGACTTGTTAATCCTCAAAAAAAAAAAAAAAAAAATTGAAATAAAGTGACGATCATAATGTCGACAATGATTCATTGACCATTGACAATAAATGACAATCCTTGTATCCATGAGATGAAGCCTTTGTTTGGTAAGTGGTTTATAAATTATAAATCACACAATTTTTTAAACCAATTTTTAACTATACATATTTTTTCTCTCCACTTTTCAATCACACATTTTACTTCAAAAAATCATAAATAGATCAGTTTATAAATCATTACAGTGTTATCAAACGGAGACGAAATTACGTATCTCTGGCAAAAATTTTCCAAACCTTTTAAACTAATTTTATTTTTCATAATTAATAAGCAGTAAAAATGTCATGATAAATTTGAAAGACGAGGCCCGCTAGAAAGAATTGATCGCTTTAATAAATGTTGGTGAACGTGTCACTAGAATTAAATAATGTTAGCAGCATCAGTTCCAAACCCGACATGGGCTCATTAATCCTTGACATTAGTTTACAATCATCGTGTCCATTTCATGAAGTTACACATCTTCAACCAAAAATTTTCAAGTCACTCATAATGTCATCTGAAGCTAAAAATAGACCGCCTATTAGGAGTTGATCTCTTTAACAAGAAATGCTGAACGTTTCACTAAAATGATTAAAATCTAATAAAATAATGCTACCTAATTGGTCTTACTTTAGCGGCATCGATTTCAGATTAGATGACTCTTTAATCATTACCTTTAAGTAACGATCATTATGTCAATGTCATAAAATGATATATCTTCGACAAAAAGAAATTCAAATCACTCCTTTAACCTAATCGTATTTTTCATCATTTATTATAAGCAGTCCAATTTCAGGATTTATTTTGTAATCAAAAGAATGGGTGGTTCGACTTCGAAAGTTCTAATCGTTGATAAAGCTAAAACATGAGGCCAGCTAGAAGGAATTGACCGCTTTTACAAGTGCTAATGAACGTGTCACTAAAATTTAAATATTTTTTTTTTTATAATTGATCACTACTTTAGCAGCGTCAATTTAAAATTCAAAGATCGTTCATCAATCATTAACATTAACTGACGATCATTATGTCCATGTCATGAAGTTTCACATCTTCAACCAATTTTTCTAATTGCTCTTTTTAACTTAGCCTTCATTTGGTAAAACGAGTTTATAAAGAACAAATTTTCTCAAATCGTTTTTTAGTCATACACATTTTTTTAAATCACTTTTCAACCACATATTTTATCTCAAAAAATTACATTTTTTGTTTATAAGCAAAAAATTGTTTACCAAATAGAGGCAATCGGATTTTATTATCGTTAATAAGCAGTAGGTTACAACAAAACCAAAAAACAAGGCCACCAGAAAAGAACGATCACTTCATTTTCTGTCTCCCATAGAGGTCTCGCCCTGAGTTGTACCTTGGTTGTGTTTCAAGAAATTGGCATGCCCTCTTGCAGAAGGCCGAAGATCCATATTCAAAATTACTTATTTTGTTTTTCATTTTTCATTTTTAACTCAAATATTCCACCTTGGTACTTCAAAGGACTTAGTCTTGCATTAGATTGGATGTGTAGTAATTTTTTTTTTTTTTTTTAATTGCTTTCAGTACTTTGTTTGGTTTGGGACTTGAAGACATTCAATTCAATATGCTTTCTTCAAGCTTTTGGTATGTCTTTTAATTGCTTGATAGTATATTGATTTCTAATATTGGTTATGTACATTTACGTGTCTTGGTTTGATGAAGTGTGTATTCTTTGGCTTGTTCGTAATGTTATTTTCCAAAGTTTCAAATGAGTAAGACTTTCTTTTGTGTTTCATTAAAGGATAATAACATTAGTTTATTTAGGTTGTTCATTGTGTAATAATTTGTTATAATGTTTAATGAAATGTGAGTAATGTGAAAATATTAGTGCAGGTTATTTTTAGCTTGCCCTTTCCAATGATGACAACACCACGAAACAAGGGAAGAAAATCCTCCTTGATAAAAGCACGCAGACGGGAATCAACCATACCAACAAAATCCATGGGAACGTAGAAGTGATATTGAGTTGATGTAGAAGTGATATTGACTTGATGTGAAGCCCCAAATTTCATGGAGTCCGGGACGTCACGTCTTTCTTTAAATCTGATTTTATTGCGAAAATAATTAAAAATTTCAAAAATCATATTTATTATGTGAAACATTTGAAATAACATTTTGCGGAAATTAACTAAATTTTTGTAAACATCACAATTATTATTTAAAAGCTAAAGCGGAAACTAAATTTTTATCAATTTAATTAAAACAATTCATAAAAATTAAATCTTAAGTTTTAAAGTAAAGTAACAATAAATAATTAAATTGATGACATTTATGAAACTTGACTTAAAAGAAAAATTAACATTATTTTTGATTTGCCACCACTGTCATTTCATTCGCCGCCATCTCCAAAATCTGCAAAAGCTATTAAAATAATGGAATGAGTATTTCGAAACATACTCAGTAGACTCATCGCCAATAATTAATTTACAGAATAATTGAACACGTAATTATGCAATCATACAGTGACATCATCATCATATTCTTGGGCTATTTTATTTTCAAAATCAAGGCATTTAAGAACATAGGGTATGAGAAGTTTCGTCTCGTGCACTTAAGGCACATAAGTTATGCATAACATCATCATTTCTCATCTTATCTCATAAGAGATATTCTTGTCTCGTCTCATGCATCAAAGCATGTAAATCACGTAATTTCACATAAAACATGCAATTATAATTTAAATAAATTAGTGGGGACGAGTTTACCTTAAATCATGTGTTTGAAAGTTGAGCGAGAAAATCACGTTGTTCTTCTAAATGTCCAAGCGCCTCGTCTAACCAATAATAAACCTTAAAGTGGTATTTGGAATTCAAACGTTTCAATTGAAAGAGTTGTTAAAAGAAGAAATAAAAGTTTAGGGATTAAAATTAAAATCAAACACAGTTGGAATTGGAAATGAGTTGATACTAAAAGATTTTGAAAACTATTGGGCTAACTCATATATTTTAAATATATTGGGGACTAATTATTTTCATTTTCGAAATAGTTGGGGCTAAGATAAATTATTTTCAAAGCTTAAGAGCTGAATAAAATATTACAAAAAAAAATTAAAGGATCGAAATAATACTTTTAAAAAACTAAAGGGCCTGAATTAAAATATTTTAAAACTTGAGACTGAATTAAAAGGCTTTGAAAACATGAGGGCTAATTAATAAAAACTCTTTTAAAATAAGGGCTGAAACAAATACTTTGAAACTAAGGGGCTTTAATAAGGATTTGAAAACCAGGGGACTGACTTAAAACATTTCAAATTAAGCAGGGACTTAAAAGCAATTTCAGAAAATCAAATATAAAATCAAATTCCTCTCTCTCTCTCTCTCTCTCTCTCTCTCTCTCTCTCTCTCTCTCTCTCTCTCTCTCTCTCTCTCTCTCTCTCTCTCTCTCTCTCTCTCTCTCAGTTGACCAGAGAGTAAGAGAGGGAGACGTGCGCAGGCAAGGGGCGGTGGGCTTCGTCCTTCCGCTGCGAGGCTTCCGACGCTATGGCGGTTGTAGCACCGCCATCACTTGGCGACGAAGGTGGGTTGTTGGTATGCGAGAAGTGAGAAAATATTGTGGTGGTTTGGTGTGGAAGTCAATGAGACCGAGGCTGGGTTCCGGCAGCATTGGTGGCCGGCGATTGAGGTAAGTATTGGGTTTTTGTTAAATCTCGGGTTTTTGGTTGTTTTGGGTGTGATTGATACGGATTGCCAGGGTTTTGGAGTTTGGATGTGGTTGATTTCGTGTGTTGGTGGCGGTGGCATTGGGACATAGGTTGTGAGTGGAGGTGGCGGGTGGTTTCAAGGGTGATGGTGTTCCGATGGTGATGGAGGCTCCGGTGGTGGTTTTGGGCATGAAGGGGCATTGGTGATTTGTTCATTTGGTTGGAGAATTTTGGAGTTTGGTTTGTGATTGTTTGATTTGGGTTTGGAGTTGGCTACGAATTGCAGTGGTGGTGGTTCATGGCTCACGGATTTTGTAAAGACAATGGTGGTTGATGTGGTGGAGTTTCAGTGTATACCGATTGTGTGGGTTGTGCTGTAAGTTCTCATTGCAGGTTGCGGTGGTGTGAATGGTGAGTTATAAGCCGGTTTTGATATAGTTTTTGGTAAGCTAATTAAATCAATAATTGGGAGGGATTGAAGAGAAGATTTGAACAATTGATTCAATTATACAAGAGGAGATGACATGGATTGAGGGAAGATGATGGGGAAGAAAAATGTGCTTAATATGAAAAATGGAAGTTGGGGAGGAATTTTTGGGGAATTAACAATCATCCATGAATGTGTAGAGTTTGATACTCGAAAGAGGAAAATTTATAGGAAGAAAGAAAAGAAAATGTGGAGTGGAAGATTGTAGTAATAATTGGGCTTAAGGAGTGATAATAGGAAATATAGAGTTTTTTAAGAAATGTGATTGAATGAAGTTATTAATTTGAATGTGTTTTGCAAATTAGTTATGTAAGGGGGGACACAATTTGAGTAAGAGAGAAATATTGAATTTGATTGACTTAAATTGAGAAATCATAAAATTGGGAAAAATTATAGGAAACATGCAAGAATGGAATTTGATTGAGGGAGTTGAGGTAGAGAATTAAGGATTGTAGAAATGGTATGAACGTGTGGGGAGGTAAAATTTTGGAAAATAAGAATTTGTTGTAAAGAGGAAAAAGAAATGTGGGGAATAAATGGTTATGTGAATGATCATTTCTAAATTGGGATTAAAGAGAAATTAAATTAGTTTAAATTGGACAAGATATTAGAATTTGAAAATTTTGAACTAGGAAATAATTTGAGATTTTTAAAATAATTTAAAATTTGAGATTTAGCTAGAATTGGAAGTTTGAACATAAAATAGATAATGACATTGAGACATTTTAAATTAAAATCAAAATTAGACTAAGATTTTAAATAATTTAATTTCACTTAAAATGGCTAGACACACACGAGTTTTAAAAAAATTAAATGGCAAAGTCGTAGCAACACATTTTTTAAAGATAAATAATATTTATTTAAGTTACGAAAATTCTCGATCGCTACAACCCTACCTCCTTAAAATAATTTCGTCCTCGAAATTTAAACTTTCTTGATCTAAAATACTTGGGTAATTCAAAATTTCTTCTTTCTTTTCTCAGGTAGTTTCATCTCTACCATGCCTACCCCATTAGACTTTAAAAATAAATAATGAAAATGGAACCATTTAAAATCGAAACTTGGACTTTAAAGATTTAAACGAATTTAAATTTCTTTTCTTAAAATCTTAAAATAACTAATATGACTAGACGAGAGCGCTAGTTTTTTTGAAAATAATGATTCTTAAGGTTGAGGAGTCGTTGCGACAATTGTTTGGTAAAACAAGACTTTTAATTTATAGTGTTGCCTCCTTAGTAGTCCTCAGCATAGTGTCATTCTTTGTTAATTTATCAACGCTAGCTTCCCTTCTGCGTCTAACAATTTTACTTTCAAAATGACGTTATCGCTAGCTCTGTGTGTTTCAATTTGGGGGATTTGCGTAGGCTTTATGATACAAAGTAAACGAAAGAGATTTATTTGGCTACAGTGAACACGTTTTGTGTGTTTTGTAAATTTTTAACTGGAAACAACCAAAATGATTTTTTTTAGGTTTCGTTTCCAATTTTTTTTTTTTTTTTGAAAATTTATTTTTTAAAACGGAAAAGAGAATGCCTTTTCGTTGTTTCGAAAAACTGAAAACGACCTAAATCAATAATTTTTTTTTTTTTAAGTCTGATCTATAATATCATGTTTTCTTCTACTAGTGGGGGATCGTTATAATTGTTGCAATTTTGTTAATAACGGCTCGTTATTAGTTATAGATGTGAACACATCATTCTAATGATAAATAGAAATTTCGTATGCAACAAATTGGTAAAAAGTTTTCTTATAATCAAGTTTTAGGGACATAGCGACATGTTATATAGTATAGCTATAATTCTAGAGAGACATTCATTTTGAACATTTTAAAGTGATATTATGATATGTTAATTTCTCATTAGATGATGAAAATGTGAATTAAATAATGAAGTTATCACTAAATAAATCATTACCCAATGAAAAAGTAACACATTACAATGTCACTTTAAAATGTCCAAAATTAATGTCCTCTATAATTACTCATAGTATAATTAATCATAGAATCTCCATTTTGTAAGGAAATATTTCCTTTCTAGAATTATGGTCTATTAGAAATTTGGTTTCCATTGGAATAATGATATTCTCGTCAAATTGGTTTACAAGGAACCTTTTTCCAAATCAATCACTACCTTGATGGACGGTTAAAATTGAATCTTAGGAAAATCCTAATTGAAATTTCGGTCCTCTCTCCACCTATAAATATAATGCCTTCGTCCATCACAAAGCATATAGAAAAGAAACTCAACACATAAGGGTTTATAGGCAAGGAGGGAGAAACCGAAACTCTCCATTCTAATTTGCATCAAAGAAACAACAGTAACAGCAAGCGGCATAATTAGGAAGCTTCTGCATCACGATGAACAAAGGTATTCTTCCATTCTTCTCTTACATATCATGTGCTGATAATCATGATGTTCAGAAGATCTTAGGGTTCATGTAAATAATAGTATTACACATTTATGTAGGAATACAAACTGGTGAAAAAATTAATGGATTTATCAAATATCTTTCTTTTACAAATAAGATGACACTGGAAAAATAGACAAGAAAAAGAATGGTGGATGTAACCTATGTAGATGTATTTAAGTGCATGCATGAAGCAACTGATATAGGAAAAATTAATAGGGTTCTCGAGTCAAGTCATCATTGACTTTTATGACTTTGTGACGTTTTGATTACATTAGCTAAAAAAAGATATCCTTAAAATAGAAGAATGATGTGAGTGAAACTATGTCTTTTTCTGGTTCAAAATAAAATGAAAAAGAAAACAACAAAGGAAAATGTAATATTGTTATAATAATAAATCTTCATACAAAATTTAGCAATTGGATGCACATAATAGATCTAATACAAATGAAATAACTGGAAATCAACAAATTGATATTTTCAAACTAAACCATATATAAATATTTCTTCCTGAATAACGAACAGAATCCAAAGCAAGCATATCCAAAAAAAAAAAAAAGCATGATTAGTGCAATTTGAAAAATGCTCCAAGAATTCAAGTAGATCAGATTATTAAAATATTTAAATAAATCATGAATTTAGTTAATTAAACAATACATTCGATTCGATAGACAAACAATCAAACATTACCAGCACCAATATATTTACATATATTTTGCTCATAGTTCCACTCCTCCTGTTGCATCTTTTTTGGTTCATCTATTGCTGGTGAAGAAAATGGAGTAGGTTGATCCTGAGATCGAAGATCCATCTCATGTTTTGAATTTTGGTTGGTTTAATTTATGCTGAGACATGATATGCAATTTGTGGCAGATTAAGATATTAAATTAATGAAGGCATCATTACCTATTACTATGTTACAAGAACACCAAGATTTTTCGGTCCGAAGACCTCGAAAGTTCGGTAATTCAAGAATCACCTACTCTCCCGTTGATTAATCCATTAAATTTGTATTTACGCTCAAATTTCACTAGGCACATTAAGAAGTTCATCGTATTACAAGATTGATATCAAGAACACCTAATATATTCCTAAAATCGAATCCTACACCATACCAAACAATTAATTGGGTTTCACCAAGAGTCACTACCAGAATTGGAAGTATTAGTGACGAATTTTTCCCACGGAAAAAAATCCTTTGAAAATTACCCACGGAATTTACGACAGAAAAAACATATGTCGGAAGTTTCCAACGGAATTACCGACTAATAAGCCAACTTTGTCGCTATTTACCCACGAATAAAAAGTTAGTCACTAAAATAATTGCAAATTTGCAACGAATTCAAATTCCGTACTAAATTAGCCATGAAACAGTATTTGTCCCTAATTTCGTCACAAATATTTGCGACTAATTTTTGTTCGTTGGAATTTACCAACCAAAAAATTCTGTCACTAAATCCGTTACCATTTTGTAACGGAATTTGTATTCGTAGGAAAATTTTGCGACCGATTATAATATCCGTACGAAACTACCAACATGTAAACATTTTATTCGCAAATTACCAACTCAAATATATTTTGTCCCTAAGTCCGTAGCAAAATTGCGACGAAATTAAATTTCAAAGGAAAATTACAACTTGTTTTGTCACTAAATCAGTCGCCAATCACTTACAAAATGTTTCGTCACTAAATCAGTCGTAAAATATCGACGGACTTTAATTTTTTCACTCAATCTGATATAAATCGCGTCAAAAACGTGACTTTTTCATTTCTCTCCTCCATACTCTCCTCATTTTTCGCATCCACAAATACTCCCACATAAATTTTTGGTTTTATTTCACTAAATTAGATTTTGGAAGCATACTAAAGTGAAAACCAATTTATCCATTACATTTAAGGTAAGGTGACAATTTTTTTCTTTCCCTTTTACAGTTTTAAATTAATCCACATAAATAAATTAGTGTTTGAAGTTTTATAATGTCATATGAGAAATAATATGCCACTATTAATTAGATTAATTATGTATGTTAGATTAAATATATTAATAATTATGTTAGATTAATAAATATATTATTTTTTATGTTAACACTTTTGCTAGATTAGAAAAAATAATTTTGTCAATGTAATATTTTAATGAATGTTAATTCTTTGTAATTTTATGATTTTGTGGTAGTTTATTATCATTATAAAAAAAAATTGATAATTAGTATATTACCTTCAGTAAATGTGTATGTTAGATTTAGTAAGTATATTAGCTTTTGTAAATATGTGTATATTAGACTTAGTATATTAATATGTAAATTAATATTAAGTTCGTTTAGTGAATAAATATTTTTTAATTATTTTAAAGTTAGTTTATATAATTGTGTTGAAATTATGATCTCATTTATGTTGCAGTATGTCATCCGATCGTAGTTGGATGTATGCGCGATTGGAGAACGGTTTTCTTTTACAAAGATTTGTTGTTGGGGTTGAAAATTTTATTGAATTTGCATTTTCACAACCTGGAGTTGTTGACATAGTAAAGTGTCCATGTAGTAGATGTCGAAACACAAGATATCCTACAAGGAATGATATTAAACTTCACCTGTGCAAACATGGATATATTAATGGCTACAATAAGTGGATTTTACACGGTGAACAACTTAGTGTAAGTCCATCAGATTTAGGTTGATCATCATCTACACAAGGCACAACGGACTATGACCTTCACATAATGGTAATGGATGCAATGGGTCCTAAAATGTACAATGCATTTTCCAATGAAGACCAGCGAGAGCATGAGGCACATGTACCGAATGCGGAAGCTGCAAATTTTTTTACATTGTTAGAAGAAGCTGACAAACCTTTGTGGCCAGGTTGTGTTAAGCATACCAAACTGTCAGCAATGTCACGAATTTTGAACTGCAAATCTGAATATAATTTGCCTGCTACATGTTACGATCGTATGATGTCAATAGTTAAGGAGATGTTTCCAGAAGATAATCGGTTAGAGACAACATTTTACAAGATAAAGAAAATGTTATATAGTCTAGGACTTGGTGTGGTAAACATTGATGCATGTGCCCACGATTGTATGTTGTACTACAAAGAGATCGAGAACCTTACCGAGTGCCTGACGTGTGGTTACCCACGTTATAAAGATGATGATGAGAACCGAGAAAGTCAAACCTCGATGTGCGTGCCCTTGGGACCCATGACGAGATCCGACGTCGAAGAGGTTCAAGATTCGAGGCTAAATAATGCGAATAAGTCAAGAAAACAAGTCGAGAATCAAGTTGGAGCCAAAAAGAAGAAGAAATTGGACTCAGCCAATTTCGGTCAACCGAAAATCATACCGGTCGACCGAAACTCTGTAGAGGATTTTTGAAGGAAGCCTCAGTCACGTTCGGTTGAGGGTTGGTCGACCGAAAGTCCCATTTCGGTCGACCATGTGATCGACCGAAATACTCCGTTTCACAAAAAACGGGGTTTTTGTTGCAATTTCCACAAAAATGGGGTTTTGTTGCAATTTCCAAAATTTGCACCTTTTGCGCAATTTTGTACATTATATACTCTTTTCTTTTCATTTGTAAAGATAAATTGATTGTTCATATGAAGTACTCTTGAGAGCTTGGTCTTGAAAGACCCCTTTGAGGTAAGGATAAAAACCTCCTTTGTTCTTGTTATCTTCTTAGAATTTAATCAACTTTGCTTGAGTATTGTTATTCTTGTGTTGTTGTTTATTTTTCGCCACCTTGGAATTTGTTTGGTTGATACCCATTGGTTTAGGGTTTGTTAATCCTTGAATTTTGGGTTAGATTTAAACTTGGGTTAAGGTGTTTATCCTTTATTTTACCACTTTAGCTTTCTTGGGTTGGTATTAAAATTATTGTGGGAATTTTCGGTCAATATACCGAAGGGGTTCGCATCATTTGGTATCAGAGCTTGGCTCTAATTTGGTAAATATATCATTTACATTATTGTTGTTGTTATACAAAAAAAAAATTCCGAAAATTGGGAAAAATTTATATGCCCATGTGTATTTGTTGATTCTATGTAATGGGTATATTGATTGTGAATTGTTGGGGAAATTTCATTATTCATTCACTACAAAACCTACACTTTCCAAATTGTGTACTCAAAGTGTTTGATAAATTGTCCCAATGAAAAATACTCCATTAATGATTTGTTGTTCAATGCCCATATATTGCTAATTACTTGGGGCTATCCAATTCTCATCATTGAGATTGTGTTATCAACATTTTATTCCATATATCACTTGCTCCATACATTGAGAAATTGTTGATCACTCATTCCTTGCCACATTTGGGTTTTTGGGGATTTATTCATATATCCACATTATACACATTCAAGGCCATTCAAAGATTGAGTACAAAGTGTTTGATAAATTGCTTCATTGAAAATTACACTCTTGTGCTTATTTGCTCTACATCTATACCTTGTCTAATACTTGTGGTTATTCAATCTCATTGTTGAAATTGTGTTCCTAGCATCTTATCCCACATATATATTGCTCCTTTTGAGTATAGCAAGAACATAAATTCTACTTGTTCTAAATTCCTTCTTCCTTGTTGTTATTTCTTTGACTTCACAAGAATTATACTTTGTGGTTTAGTTGATTACCTTCCTTGGAGAACTTGAGAAAGGAGATTTTGAGTGGAAAAAGGCAAGAGTGGTGAGCTCATTAGAGGGTAAAAGCCTAAATTGAGTGAAACACGAGTGAAAAATATTCTTGTGAGAACACTTTCACACTTGCACACCATGTCAAATTCCAATGCTCAAACTCAAGATTTGAAGTACTTGTTACAAAATCTTTCAACCACCATGGCTAGAAAAATGGAGAAGATTGGGGGTGGGTTAGAAAATTTGGGAACAAGAGGGGATAGTACATCAACTAATAATGGAGTAGAGGGACGAGATAATAGAGGAATAAATGTGGAGATGTTTTAGTGGATGATGGGAGAATGGGAAGGAAGAATAGGAAAGAAATTAGGGGTAAATGTGGGGATGTTTGGAGAGATGAGGAGGATGGTGAACAAAATGGGAGTATGAATAGGAAAAGAAGAGAGTGGTTAGATGATAGGAGAAATGGAGTTGATGAAAATATTAATAGTGTGAGAATGCAAAATTCATCACTTCATGGAATGGGTAAAAGTGGAGAAGTGGTAGAATATTGGAGAATGGGTAGAAGACAAAGAGAATGGATAGATAGGAGTGGAGATGGCATGGATGAGAAGGTTGATATTGAGCAAATGAAGACTTCATCATTCCATAGGAGGGAAGGTAGTGAAAGTAAAGAAGTAGTGAAGGAGATGAATGCTAGACTACCAAAATTTTTGGCCCATGATAATGAGAGGGAGAAGCATAGAGGAAATACTTTCTACACTAGATGCCTTGTGGGGGATAGGGCATGTAGTCTCATTATAGATAGGGAGAGTGACATGAATTTGGTGAGTGCTAGTAGGGTGAAGAAATTGGGGTTACCGGTTATGAAGCATCCTAATCCCTATGTATTGCAAAGGTTGGGTGACGATGGGGGAGTAAGAGTGAGTGAACAAGTTCTTCTTACCTTCAACATTGGATCCTATTGTGACCAAGTGATATGTGATGTAGTTCCTATGCACACTACACACATAATTTTGGGGATACCTTGGCAAAGTGATAGGAGTGTGAGACATGACAAAAGGAAGAACCGGTGTAGCTTCCAAATGGATGGAAAAAGGGTTGTGATCCTATCTTTGAGTCTGGAAGAAGTCTGCAAAGACCAAATGAAACTCAAGAAGGAGTTGGAAGAAGAAAAGAAGAAGGAGAAGGAAATGGAAAAGGAAAAAAAAGAGAAAGAAAGGGAGGATATGAAAGCAAAAGAAAAATCACTTGAGAAAATTGGTGTACACACAAAAGTGAGGCCAAATGAAAAAGAGAGAGTTGGGGCCACGACCCTAGAAAAAGATGAGGAATTGAAAGTTGGAGCCACGACTCCAGAAAAAGGAGAGGCGAGAGAAGAATTGAGAGTTGAGGTTCCTACCTCAGAAAAAGGTGAGGGAGTGATGAGTACCACAAAGAAAATTGAGAGAAGAGATCCCACAAAAAATGTTCTTTGCTCTTGAATATTCTAACGATTCCCTCCCTAGTTTGGTTATTTCTTTGTTGCAGGAAATTGTGATGCCAACTTATCAATGCAACAAAGAACTCCAAAAGCATGCCTTATGGAAGAAATTTATGGAAACATTTTCCTACCACAACGAGTACAATCGAGGTAAAGAAAATGGGATAACCAATGCAACATCTAGGAGGTATGCTCCTAACATTTCTTTGAATGCAAGGTTATTGTGTTTTAAATACATTAGAGGGTTGTATGATCTTGATGTACATTTGACAAGTGTGTTGTGGACTTGTGAAAATGTAACATGTGGTAAGGATCATTATCATGATGAGTGCTTAATCTGTAAATGCAACTTTTTGCATATTCCAATTGCATAAATACCAAATCCTTTTGTGAAAATGTTGCATAAAGTACATTTCATGGGCATGTTGAATTCTTACTTTGTGAAAATATGCTTGACGTGCATATTTGCTCTCTAAAGAAATTGCTAGTTAAGAGAGTCCATGGGAGAAATTTATTGAGATGTCTTGATGATAAAATGACTTCACTTCTAACATTTTTAGAAGCTCCCTCATTCCGTGTTGAACATAGTAAGAGCATGCATGTTAAATATCCGAATTTATTAAACACTTACGAATCATGTTGTGAGCAATATTTTGATAGATTCTATGGGCATGATGAATATTTGTTTTGGAAAGTTGGATTGTTTCCTTGTAAATGTGCCATGCGTGAATTGCTAGTGGGAGGAGCACATGATGATTGTTTGATGGGGCGATTTCAAATCAATGGGGTTTTAGGGGTATTATATGATCAATTTTGTTGGCCTATTTTGAAGATTGGTGTTGAACATGTTTGCACTTGTAGTAAATGCCGAACTTGTAAAATGGTTAAACTCAAGTTTTTCCACCAAGGATTCCATGCATATTTGCTCATCATGAGTAAACCTTGGACTACTACTTCTATGAATTTTAAAGTGGGTTTACCTGGAACAAAGAAAGAAAATGATGCTATTTTTGTGATTGTTGGTAGGAGTATTTTCCGTTCATGAGAAGCGTATGGTAATAATCCTAAATACCGTTTTCAAGTTTTCTAAATTAATATTCTTTTGTTACAATTCATTCTATTTTTCTTCACAGACAGACGAGTCCGGGGGAAGAAGACCAACCTCATTCGAGCTTTTTAAACGAACACATATCAAGCCGAATGGGGAATTTATAGATAACAAGTCAAAAGAAGTACACGTTAGTCATAAATACTCCTATTTATTATTTCTAATTAAATCGTTTCTATTACTTTTTGCAATATCTAGCTTGAATCATGTAATAAGACACTTAGGTATTTTCTTTTGACAACAGGACAAGTATGTCGAAGCTTTTGAAGAAAAGTATAGCGGTCTCGATCAGGAGGATTCAGCTCCTCCATTTGATATAGAGTTGTGGACTCAAGCCATGGATGACATATCCAAGTACAGAGTATATGGTCTAGGGAGTTCATAGGCTGCCGAAGAGATACTACACTCCTCTCGGCCTTCTAGACCGTTCATGAACTCAAATGGAGAGGAGTTGGATTCACTGCGAAAGGAACTTGAAGAAGAGCGAGAAGGGATAAAGAGGGTGATTGAGGAGTTGGAAGAAAAAAATTGCCCTACTATACAGGAGTTAGAAGAACGGATGAATGCCTCGTTGGAAGATAGAATAAGATCGTTGCTTTGAGATCTAAATTTGCCCAATTCAATTTTTGAATCATCATCTGGAACTAAAGGTATGCCTTCCATTTTGGAACGTTATTAAGTGTTTGTGAGATTGTATATTAATAAGGGTTCTATTACCTTATCAATTTACTAGCTATATTCATTTTTGTTATTCACTTGTTTAGGTTAATTAGTAATATGGAGCTATATTTCTTAATTTTTTTTGTGGTTCTCTTTGATCATAAGTTTATTATGTTTTTTTTTTTTTTTGTTTCAATCCGTTGACAAATTTTAATGATGCAGATAAATGATCGCTGCAATTGTGATGTCAAGGAGTTGGAACAAGCTCAAAGAAATGAAGTTTTTGTAGATGGTTTTCACATCAACTTTTGCACTCAATGTTGGTGGTAATTATATATTTTTGAAAGCGATAGTTTGTAATTAATATAATTATGATCTCTATCGGTGACTTTCGACATACTTCGTTACTTTTGTGTATTTAACATCGTTTGATTTCAATTTAGTTACGTTGACTTATATTGTTTAGCATTGTTTAAATTTTATGTAATTACTCAAAACTTGGACATTTTTTTGAAATACCAAAATCAAAATTTAACAATGTAATTTTATGAAAAGCAACAATTTCATTTAATTACGCAAAGAAATTAAAAATGAGATTTTTCAATGGAAATGGAATTCGTTGGTAATTTAACAATGGAACTGGAATTGGTTGGTAATTTCCAACGAATTAAAATTCATTGGTAATCTCCAACGACATATTTAGTCGCTAATTTTCAACGGAACATTTAGTTGGAAATTCGTTGCTAATTTTCAACGGAATATTTTGTTGGAAAATTCATTGCTAATTTCAAAGGAACCTTTGGTTGGAAATCCGTTGGTAAATTCCTTCAAAAACATTCCGTCTCTAAACCCGTTGGTAAGTTGTGTCAGTATAATCCGTCAGTAAATTCCATTGGTAAATACCAAAGAAAAATTCCGTTGGTATATTGTGACGGAATCTATTTTTGGTCGGAAAGTTTTACCGACGCTACTTTCTGCTGCGGTTTTTCCGACGAAAACAATCCGTCGAAAAATATTATCACCTACAGAATAATGGCCTTCAGTGACAGATTTTTTCGTAGGTAAAAGTCGCATTTTTTGTAGTGAGTAAACTCCCACCTCTATGTTTTACACCTATTGTAAAATCACTCTAATCACCAAGAAAAGAGATACTCTAATCACTAAGAAAAGAGATAATAAAGGAGAATGACAATTAGACCACACCAAGAAGTCTTATTCAAACTCTTAATCTAAAATTGTCCCACCAAAATGAGAGCAAAGAAGAGGAGAGTCCGATTCTATTGTGTTGGAGAGAAAATGAGATGTCTCCTTCAAATTTTCTTATGTCCGATTAATTCTATATTCATCCCATGAAAACCAAATGCAACAAGTGTAAATATAGAGAAGCGCCTAAATTATGTGGGTCAAAAACCATTTTAGGCTCAAAGTGCTAAAAACGTATTTTGATCCTTGAAAGTAAGTATCACATTTCCAACGGATATGGACCGGCACATTTGGCGCTTGAAGATCTGAGGTCTCTGCTTATTGGTTTATTCGATGGGAACATCCTATTTGGACAAGAAAAAATAATAATGCAGTAGTATTCTATTATCGTTGACGAGACTTGAAATTGTGTTGATATTTGAGCCATTTGTTGTAGTTACGTTTTTACCTTGATATATGGAGTTTGATTGGTGTTGATCTCGCGTTGGAGTTTATTTGTTTTTGCAGCATTGAATTGTGTTTATTCAATAACACTACCCAAATCCCATGATTAGTTCTAGAATTGAAAGGTTTATATCTTTTGTCTTAACCGTGATTTAGGGCAAAAGAGGAAAATGACATTGATATTTTCTAAACATTATTAAATTAGGCCAAAAAAAAATTAGACAAACTAATTTTTAATATTATGGAGTAAATCTTCAAAGCACAAGAAATTTTATAATTTAATTCACAAGCAAATTAATTATAAATAGTCAAAGTAGCAGTCTGTAAAATTTCAAACAAGACGTATTTCTGAAACAGTTTTCAGAAATGACAAACAGAATCACAAAGGGAGAACTAGGATGAAGAAAATAGGCAATGGAAGTCTACCAGAAGCTCCAAGACGGCTCTCACTCTTTTCTCACTCTCTATTGATTCAAACTCAAAGCCAACATAGACACTAAGGTAACTAACTATATAACCAAATTGGGCTGAGTCAAAACACATGGGCCATTTAACCACACATTGGTTGAGAAAGATGAACAAAATCACAAAGGGAGAACTAGGAAGAAGAAACTAGGCAATGGAAGACTACCAAAAGCTCCAAGACGGCTATCACTCTTTTCTCTCTATTGATTCAAACTCAAAGTCAACATGGAGACTAAGGTAACTGTTGGTATGAAATCGTAAGTGTATGATATCGTTAATAAGTAGTAAAGGAGACTTTTGAGTCTGGATTGTCAATCTCACAATGACTATGTTTTTGCTATCGATTTACTTTGCTTCAAAATAATTCCTAGATTAAAGTAAAAACTAATTAAGAAAATAAAATTGCAAACGATCTCGAAAATAACAACAAATTCAGAAATTAATAAAACTGACAATTTCACAAACTAAGAAATAGAAAATTAAACTAAAAGCAACTAAATTGAACTATAAAAGCGAGAACTAGAACGATGAGTTTTCTTAACAATAAAAAACTGTTGGGACTAATGATTTAGAAATAATATTCTAGCTTCATTTCATATCTCAAGTTGTTTTCTAAAATTGTATTTGATCGAATTCACACATGTATCTAATTTACCTCTCTCAAGTTCAAATTAGACATATTTAACTAAGTCACCATGTATCTCTACAGCGGGTCAGAGTTCTCCTTAACTTAATGCATTAAATTACATAAGAATTCATAAGAGATCACAAGCAACCACAAATTCATATATCTATTTTTCGTTGAAATTGTCGAATTTTATTACATGATCTAATTGTTAACTTATCTCTCGAACTATGAAAACAACCATTAAATTATGTATTAATGGCCAGTTAAATCAAAGATTAAAAATATAGTAAAATTAATACATGAAAACAATAAAATCTCCAACTTGAGAATTGAAATTAAAACTAGAAATATTAAATCTACATCATCAATCCCAATATTAAATTTAGCTACTCATGTTCTTGATAAAAAAGACAATAAACAATGAAAATAAAACTCAGAGTTTGAAGAATTGCTCCATCAAGAATCCACCAGTCATCTTCTCCGTTTGTGTATATCTCCAACCGCCAAAACTCGATCTTGTTTATTGTGAATACAAATTCTCTCCCCCTTGAAGACTCCCAATTCCACTCTGCTGCTCACTTGTTTTAATTCCACCAGTCCCCATTTTTTTGTCTCCCAACCTCAATTCCGCCGACTACCTATTTTTCTTTAACAGCCGAATCCTTGTGTTATATAAGTTCTTCTAGCCGCACACACCCATTGCACAGCCGAGTCTACCTGTTTATATAAGGTATTGTCCATTCAATTCAAGTCTGGCACATCTTGTCTCCAACAAATGTGCTTACTTAATCCCATTTCAAAGCCCAATTATATTTAGTGAAAGTTTTTATTGTTGAGGCCTCAATTGTTCCAAATAATTAAAGTTGATTCTTAAGTTAATTGCATGTTCGGTCTTTTAAAACTTTGTCTCCAATTACATCCAATTATTGTGTAATTGCTCCAATTTATTATTTTTCTTGATTTTAGAATAAAACTTGAAATAATGTAAATAAATACAAATTAAGTAAAATTTATTCAAGAAAAACAAAATAATATCATAATGTTGACAGATAAATGAATGTAAAATACACATATCAGTAACTATATAACCAAATTGGGCTAGGTCAAAACACATGGACCATTTCACCAACAAAGCCCAAAACACAAATTAACCTAAGTTGGCCCAACAAAGAATCAAAAGGCAAGATACAAGGCAATATTTATACTTTTCTAATCAAAGTAACTAATAACAATTAGAATTGCAGACTTTGCCTCGTGACTCGAACTCAAAACACACACCATACATACTTCATTTACTCACATGGACTAAGATCAAGAATACCCATGTAGAAGACGGATAATCACAGTAATCAATCAAGAACATATGGCACATGCGATGAAGATATAACCATATAATAATTAATAATATTTTCAAACATGTTCACTAAGTAAGAAACATAAGACTAACTTCAAATTAATCAATACAATAGCCAACATATAGAGTACAATGCACAAATGACCTCATGAAAAAATCTCACCACAATTATCTTATCTCATTTCATTTAGTCCATACCTCGAGAACAAATATCACACACACACTACCACATATGTTCACTAGATTGATTACTACATATGTCTAACTGATAAACCATAATAGATCTTAAGTCCATGAGATGCTTCTCTATCAATAACTCATTTCTCTCAACCTAAGTGGAGTATGTGTCTCCACCTAATAGAAGTGACCAAAGTGTCGTCTTACACTTTGCTCGATTAGTATTCTCACGGATAGAAGACTTCACACATATTTAATCACATCTCAACTCGTGATTTAAATGTCACACTCATCCCCCCATACATCTCGCCAATTCAGTAACATTGTTTCGAAATGAGACTTGTTTCCCAGAGAACGATAGAAGAATTAATTTTACAATGATACATGTTTTGCGCCAATTATTCAGTGACATTTTTTCAAAAAGAGACTCGTTTCGCAGAGAACAATAGAAGAATTAATTTTGCAATGATACATGTTTTGCGAGGTTGGAGTTGAAATTATGGGAAAAAACAAGAGTCCTCCCTACCATGGTCCGATGTTACAGGGACAAAAAGTCGTCTCTATAATGTCCATATGTTATATGGACGACAACGTTTCATTCCTATTTATTAAAATATAGAATGTAAAATTTCCGTCAATTAGGTGTTTTGTTATAGGGACGAGTTTTATGTTGTCTTTCCTATATACTAAAGAAACGGGAAAAACAAGAAGATCTTCCTTTAAACGTCGTTCCTATTGAGTCTTTTTCTTGTAGTAAGATTCAACATGAAAATATATATTTAAACACCATCGAAATTCTGTGGTTCAAATTCTTTGCTCATAACATGAAGCTTGCCTAGAATATGCCTTTTTTTATATATAAACCTTAGGAGAATCCGGATTCAATTCTTTTGAAGATAAGAGAACAGATTATCTCTGAGAAAATAGGGATCACGATCGGGAGATTAATAAGAGCTCAACTTGTTTTTATAACTATAGTTTTGTCCCTCCTCGAGATCTATCCAAAGAAAAAGATCGAGCATTGGATTTTTCCCATTGGATTGACACGGACTGTCATACTTTAAAGGCGGACAAATGACAGAGAATAAACCCTGTTTGATTTATAAATTTGTTTATTTATGATTTTGAGATAGAAAGTAATGATTGAAAATTGAAAAGAGAAAATATGTGTGGTTAAAAATGCTTTGATAAATTGTGTTGTTTATAAACCAAAAACAAAAAACAAAAAAACAAAAACAAAAAAACTATGCTAAGATAGCATCGAAGAGAGAAGTACAATAAAAATCCAATAGTACTGAAATGTCTGTTGGATGATCCGAAAATATATAATAATATTACCTGATAGTGACGAGTTTGAGGATGAGCTGTGGACGTTCCCGACAATATATAATAATATTACCTGATAGTGATGAGTTTGAGGATGAGCTGTGGACGTTCCAATGTTTGAAGAATATATTCAAAACTCTATATATACGTGTCTCTTCCAACTAATTTTGTTCAAAAACCCTCGTCATCATGGAAATTGCACTAAAACCAGTGATGGTGGTAGTCACCGTACTACTAATTGGCATTTGCGGTCTTGCATGGTTATTTCTGCACCGCATCTGTGCAAGTGGGGATTCCCCAGCCACGGATGATCCAGAAAATGGAGGTCATTGTTGCAGAATCTTTCACCTGCACTTCCATATTTTCAGTGTTTCTGCAATGACATGACACCTTAAAATCCCAACTCGTAAGCATTTTCATATCGCTCAGGCATTCTTTATGCTTTCTGTTTGTTGCAGACTCTTAATAAGCAAGTTTACCTCTCAAAATCTTGAAAATTTAATCGATATGTATGTATTTGCTGTTTCTTGAAGATATATAAAACGAAGTCCATTGTCCATATATACATCGAAGTCTCCAGATGATCTTTATACTATTAATTTCGTGTAAGTACCTCAATTCTTTCGGCCAGGGTTTTGCTCTCCTTAAACCTCAGAAAACTCTCTCTCTCTCTCTCTCTCTCTCTCTCTCTCTCTCTCTCTCTCTCTCTCTCTCTCTCTCTCTCACACACACACACACACAGAATCTAGGAATAATGGTAATGATAACGTTATGATATCAACTCGGCCAACAGCAATGATATCAGGAGTTTAGATATTCAGTCCCAAAATACTATCTCATTAGTTATCCACTCAATTAAAATTGTACATATATACAGATTTTAAATCAATACAAATAGTTTTATTAAAATGTAGTGACGTGTACAATTGGGTACATAAATGGATAAAAGGACATGATATCTAAACTCTTGTAGATTGAGAGACCATCTACAAGCATCCCATAGTACAACATTATATAGCAAGACGGGTGATGGCAGTACCATAAAAGCTTGCACCATGTAAATTATTTCCTGCAGCAGTCGAGGCGGTGTGGCTCCCGTGTCCATCCAAATCAATGGGAGATTTTTCTTTGTTTTGGAGGTGGAATTGCTGGGCACCAATGACTTTGCTGTCCAATTAACAAACGACTCACTGTCAAATACACTAGCAGTTCCCCAAATTGGCCAAGTTAAAATGCTACATTAAGGAGACTTACCTTTTGCATCCACTGAGGTACTTTCCATCCTAACACATTTGCCCTTCCACTTAGCAGAAGGAGGTCCTTAACCTTTATCATTGAAGCTGGGAGACTGCACCCAAATCCCTTGAGTAAAAAATGAAAAATAAGCATAAGTCGAAGGAATTATTCTATGGAGATATTTTTGAGAAACATTTTTAAGTAACATTATGACATGTTAAACATTCATTGGGTGGTGAAAATAACTATCCCACCACTTACTTTTTCATTATCCAATAAATATGTGACATGTCACAATTAATGTTACTTAAAAATGTCTCCTAGAATTATTGTAAGCCGAAATCATAAAGAGACAAATTCACAAAGCAAATTTCTGTTACCAGCAAGTATCCATCCATAAGAGCCATGAACATATCACTCACGTCCTGTTTCCTTTTCCCTCTCACCGACGTTAAAGTTGTGCGAAGCTTCTGCACTTTGTTTGGGAATACAGAAACAACTCCATGATACATGGCTTTCTTCGAACCAAAAATTGCGTGCAACCTGTAAATTCTGGCAAAGCTAGAATTGATGAAAACGAGTTGGTTCGTCATGATGTCTTTATATTGCATCTTTATTTAAAAATTAATTTACAATAATATTTTTCTTATATTGGAAGCTTAAAATTTATGGTTGAGCTCTTTAATTTGCATCGAGACAGATACATAACATTGTAACATTTATATCAAGAAAGTTTCAATTTTGACATTGTAACAATATTTAAGAAGGTTTCAATTGAGATTTTAGACCCATATTTTTATGTTTTAAATTTGTTTGAAAGATGCTATTTTTATATTGTTAAAACCATATTTTAAAATCAAATCTCACCTAAAAAAAAAAAAAAAAAAAAAAAACCTTTGTTGAGAAAATGAAAATGTTTAGTTTAAGTTATGTTATGTTAGAAAGTAGTTTCCGTGTTCATCCTTAATTGTTGAAAAGGTAATTGAAATCAACACATTACTAAGGGTTAAAAAGATTGATGAACTCGGGTTAAAATCTGACAACTAACACTTTTAGTATGATAATTAAATCCTATAATTAAGTTAATTTTAGGTCAGAGGCTCAGAGCCCGTAATTAATTTTCTTTAGTTAAAGTTCACATAAGTTTCTGAATTTCAATTAAAAATAGATCAAAAAAATTCCTAGAGTTTTCTAAGATCGAGTTCAGATTTTCAAAAGGTGTCCAAAACGAAATGCTAGCATAAAGGGGGTGAAACTATATTCATGGTTTCCTTAGGATACCTCATTCTATATTCCAATTAACGAATAATAAAATTAACTCATTAAGCGAACATAAAATCCACTAATTAATGTTTAGGAAGTGTTTGTGAACAACTTACATCCAAAAAAAGATAAAAATAAGCTGTGAATAATTAAAAAAAAAAAAAGGTTTTTCCAATCCTTCGAAATTCCATCGAGAATAATAACATCGATGCATATAATAATATCGGAAAAATAACATTTTTTTTTTAACACGGAAATTTCAATTGTAAATGACTAATAATATACGAGTTATTCTTTAGTAAATATATTATATTAAAATTTTAGTTGTTTGGTAGTTCTTATTTTAATTATTAAATAATCTTTACAATGATTAAAAATTAAAAATAATAATATAAAATAAGAAAACGTATTTTTAGGGACTATATATACTCATAAATTTGAAACTTGACCTTCACACTTAGTCCGTTAGAGATGGCAAAAAAAATCAATCCGATTAGAAAAATTCCCAATCTGTGGATTAACGGATTGAATTTGGATCGGGGGTGATCCAACCTGATCCTATCGCAATCCGGTTTATTTTTTAAAAAAATTAAAAACTTCGTAAAAAAATTAATTATTAAATCTAAAATATATAATCTTTTATTGAATTTGACACAAAATCTCTAATTTTCTATGTATATATAGTTTTGTTGAATTAATATTAGTTGCTTTGTGAATTGTGTATTGACTTATTTATCGTTAACGAAAATAGCTAACAAAAAATTTTTAATGTTTGTTTCGATCCGATTCGAAATTTTTACTGTTTGATCCGATCCGAAATCTCAAGAAGCGGATTTTGATAGGTACCGATCAGCCCCAGTCCTTCCCATTGCTATCATTATAGACCACTTTACACTTTTTAGAACATTGGTCTAGATGTGTAAATTGTTTTTTTTTTTTTAATTTAATTATTAGATGACGGAATCATTAGTATAAATTATTATTTTAAATAATATTAATCTTGAAATGGTCCATCCAAACGTTTTTTTCCCAAGTCCCTCAAGTTGTATTAAAGTTTCGAAAACAACTATCTGACATCGAATGTGCTTATACTACTAACTTCTAAATGCAATCAGGAATTCTAACTTGATCAAGTAAAGACCTACTTGACCCGTCTAATAACATGAATTCAAAAAACAATAGGCATTTGTGTTATAATAAAGTGCTATAATAATTACAATTTTTAATCGCACATATTTTCGAAATCACTTTTTAACTACAAATTTTACCTAGGAAATATAAAAAATTCCAAAATAACAACGGCTTGCCGCTGAACAGAGGCTAAATTACGAACAAGCAATCAAGCCACGTCAAACTAGCTGCGTGGTCATTGTGATCTTCCTGCATCATAAAATTGCCTCATTATATAAGCATTGATAATTTATAAGTGGTCAGAATTAAGAGTTTGGAGTTCCATAAGCCCTTATTTGATTTACATTAATTTTCTCTTTTTTCTAAAGTATTCAATATTAGTCATTCATTAAAAGTTAAACATATAATATTTGACTTTTTAATCAAATTTCAACCATCAATTCTCCTAAAAATCACTATTCATTTCAAAAAAAATATTTTTAAATAATACCAAACACACTCTAAAGTATCATTAGTCATAGTTTACAATTAATTAATACAAATAAAATATGAAAAATTTAGTAATCTTGGAGCATCAGATTGGTATTTGTTTATAAAAGATTATTACAAATATTTGTCATCATCGATCGTGTTCAAAATAATAATACACTTTTTCTTTTCTTTTTTTCCCCCCTACTGAGAAAGCGAGGCTGCAGAAAAGTTGAAATCATATTTTTTTAATACAACTGTGGAAACAACAAATAATGTCCTTTAATTTCACCGCCATGTGCTATATATACACGATGACTACAACTGCCAGTGGGTAATTGCGGGGAAGTATTTCTCAGCAATTACATGATATTTCAACCTACTATCCGATATATGGCACAACTTGGTCACTTGGATGTTCTTATGCTTTTGCAGAGTACTTCGTATTAGCCTCCATTTGTTAACTTATAAACAAGTTCATAAACAACACATTTTCTAAACCATTTTTCAATCACACTCATTTTTTCAAATCACTTTTTAACCACATATTTTACCTTGAAACCATCATTTTTTCTGTTTATAAACAAAAAACTTTCAGCAGACGGAGGGTTAATCAAGTAAGTTTTTCTCTCTAAAATAGTTGGAAGAAATGGATGATCGATGGATCCATTTATGTGCAGTGTAGGAAAATACGGGTCACGGGTCATCTATGTTGAGTGACCCGACCCACAATATAACAAGATGGTTGGAGGGAGTTATTTGAATTTGGAATCAAAACCCAAAATTCCCCATAACCTTTCATAATTTCCATATAACCTCTTATTGGCTTTGATAAAGTAGGAAAATGTGAAATTCGTAGGTGAAAGTACACCAAAATTGGAAAGACACCTAAACCACATTTTTGGGATGAAAACTCACAAAATTAGGCACTTAGGTTGTGGTTAATAATCTCCTTCCATTGTGATCGGGATTTTGACCATTGGAGTGAAAGAAAATGCATATTTTAGAGTATGGAAAGCAAGGTGATTCAACCATAAAAGATCAAGAGAATTTTCATCTTTTCAAGTAAGAATTCTTGAACCAAATTTATATTAAAGCATGTTGCGAAATATTATTACACGCAGAATGCATGAATTGCGCGCTTTGCGATTATCCATAAGAACACTACGTATTTTTCATATTTTTTTCGTATTTCTATTTCTTGTAGATATAATGATATAATATACAAGTTCGCTAGGGCTTCCCAAAAGTATGCCAGCAGTTGCACGGGAAAACTGATTCTGGAAGGGGAATTGAGAGTGATTAGTTGGAACTTGGAAGCACAGCCATCCTTACAATCGAAGCAATGGCTGAGATTTCACTCTTCAGATGGTCTTTTTATCGAATTAATTTCTTGTAGATTCCACCTTGTTGCTTTAGTTAACAGCTGGTTTTTTCTATTGTAACGTTATCATCAATGTTTGTCTATTTATCAATAATTTTCTGGTAGTTTCCACCTCATTGATTCCGCTAACAGGGTATCGTTATTCGTTATAAATTAAACAATATCGTCCCTTTATTATTTCTTGTAATCCCAGCTCATTCGTTCGGCTAACAAAGCTTCGTTATAAACAATATATCTTTTTTTAGGCGATTGATTTCTTGTTAATGTCTTAACTCATAGCTTTATGTTGGATATTGATTAATAAATCGATAAATCAAGAAATTGATTAAGTATTGAAAAACTAACTAAAGCGACTTAAAGTCAACTTTGGTCAAATACTCAAAAGCTCGAATCAATTCGTTTAGGCAAAATTATTATCCACTTCGCCGCTTCGGAGCGCACAAAAGGGTATATTTGGCACTTCGAAAACCAATATCGGATAAATGAGAAATTACGAAAAAAGGACAAAATCAGGTCAGAATATTTGACCGTGCGACCACATGGTTGGGAAACCGTGCGATCACACGTCAAATTCAATTCCGGTCTTTGAGTAAAACCGTGCGACCGCAGGGACTATAACTGTGAGGCCGCACGGTTGTCCGGTGAATAGACACATTTTTCATAAAGGTGCATGGTTTGGAAATGGTGCATGATTTGGCTTCAACTATTTCGTCAACATCCTTTCATGGTATATAAATAGGACCCTTTGGGTGTCATATTCCTCACAATTTGATATGCAAAACATATATTATCATCTCTTCTCTCCAAAAACAAAATCATTGTATTTGTTTTGATTTTCCTTTATTTCATCATTGGAATACATAAGCCAAAATTTGATTCGTTGTACTTGTGTTTTGGAGTGCTACAAACACAATTGTAACTGTTGTATCTTGGGAGTCGATTGCTGGAATCCGTAGGCACCGTTGCGGGGCAAATTCGATTTAAGGACAAATAGTTCAACTCTTGCATCGACTTTGTCCCTACTTTTCTTCTTCTTGTTTGTATTTTCCTTACCGTTACTCTATCCAAATTTTGGCACAGATCTACAAACTATCTTTCTACTTGTTTTGGCATCACTATTCACAAATTCATCCAACACTTTAAGCTGTTATAATATATTATTATAGTCCCTTCATCATTTTTATCTATTAATTTCTTGTTCTTTTCACCTCTTTTCATCGACTACAAAAATTTCTTTCCCGTGTTGCAATCAATATGATCTAGAATCTTTTAACCCTTTTGTTCACATGAAAAATGCAATATACCATAGATATTTAAATTTCCAAAGAGAAGAATTTAAGATTTCATTGTGCATATGATTGCATTGCGTCGACAAATTTGTTAGTACGGATGAAAGATACATAGAATGAGAAAACAAAATATACACAAAATTAGCGATTATTTATACAAGTGCAGAATAATTATTACATTGCAATCTCAACACATCTCTTAGGAACATTCGTTATGTTTTGGAAATACTAAAAAAAGAATAAGATATTACAAATATAACGTGAAAATTTAAAAATTTGTTCCTAAATTTTTGCATATCATTTATTATCATTCTTTTAGGGTTCTTATAATCTTATTATGATCATTTAATACTTAACAATTTTCTAGTAGTAAGGCCTGCATGACGATATTATTACAAGGCCAAATTACATGCTGTATATATTATATGTAAAAGAATTTCTATACGAAGTACCTTTTGTAAATTATTTCTTTAGCATAAAGAATAATGTCTAATTGTAGGGTAAGCAATGTATACATATATACTTAATTCATGAAAAATGATCTTTAGAGTCGAATTCCCGATCTCCAATCTTAATAACTAGGGGCGGACAAAAAAATCGGAACCGAGCTAATCGAACCGGAACCGAACCGGAAAAACCAAAACCTGTCGGTTCTTGGAAAAAAAAATGAGAACCGAAATCGAATCGAAACAAAAAAAAAGAACCGAAAACCGACCGGTTCTTATTCAAAAACCGAAAACCGAATAATCTTGTTTTAAAAGTTGAGCCCACATCTTTCGCTTATATAGTATATTTAATTGAGCTGAATAATACTCTAATTCAAAATGGTAGAAAATTGGAATAAATATATATATATATATACACACACACACTTTTTTCATGTCTTTTTCCTCCGGGCACTATGTTACAGCCTACAACTACTGAGAACATTGTTAGTTCTCTCATCTCATGTACAATCCATATCCTTAAACCCGTCTCTAATTGTTAACAAATTATGGAAACCTTACTTAATAATTAATCTCATTTTGTCTTGCTCATAAGATGTTCTCAAACTTGACTAAATCAGAAGTCACGGCAACGTGCTTCGATCATTTTCTCAAGTTTCATACCCAAATTATGGAAACCTTATTCAATCTCATTTTTTCTCGAGTTTCATGTATCGTTTAGACATTTAGTAAAGCCGAATTTTTTTGTTAAAAACCGAACAAGAACCGAAAAAATAACCGGAACCGAATCAGAACCGAAACCGTTCGGTTCTTGAGATTGAAGAACCGAAACCGAACCGTAGTCTAAAGTTTTGGTTTGGTTCCGGTTCCTCAATTAACCGAACCGAACCCATAAATGCTCACCCCTATTAATAACAAAATAAAAACACATTTTTAGCTATTGAGCCTAAAATGATTTTTTTGACCCGGATAACTTGGGCTCTTCTTATGTAACCTCCTTGCATTCGGTATTAAAAAGACTAGTAATCACATCCGTGCGATGCACAAAATATATAATTGAAAATTATTTATTAAATAAGTTGTAATGCTTGACAAAAATGACAAAATAAACAACAAAAAAACATAACTTGGATACACAAATTCCGAATAATTTAAGCTTTGTTTGTTAAAAGTTTTGTGTTTAAAAATATATTTTACAATGTTTTCGAGGTAAAATTATGTGGTTGAAAAATAGAGAGCGAAAATGTGTGTAGTTAAAAAGTGGTTTGAAAAATTGTATTGTTTAAAACATGTTTTTTATAATTAATTTCCTTTCTCCCTATAAGGTTTCTTACTTGCATATTTCTTTTTACATTTAATTGTTCATTCTCTAATTTTCTTAGTCTATTTATTCGCGTGGAATTGATTTTTAAAAAATAATTTGTTTTTAATGTTCATTCACAACCATACATTATTTAAAAACTAATTTTCACAATTGTACATACTACTTTTTAACCATATATTTAAAAAAAAAAAAAATCACTTTTCAACTTTCATTTTCAGCCACTCAATTGATTGATTTGACAATTATTTTATTTTCCTTCACTTTCCTTCACTTTCAACCATATATTTAAAATTATTTTAATTTATAATCTCTATCAAACATATTCTTATTCAATGGTTTCCAACGTGATATTTTATTTTTCACCGAGTAGTAAAAAGGGTCATGTTACCAAAAAAAAAAAAAAACTATTTTTTGTGCATGTTAAATAAACACGTTGACCATATTTTATTTTTAAATAGAACGAGTTTGCTAACACCTTATATTTTTATCCTTTAGAATTTAATGAGTTAATTATTAAAATCTATTGTATATATTTTACAAATTGAGGTTATTTTAAATCTATAAAATTAACAATAGATAAATGAACAAAATGAGTAAATTAATAAAATAATTTAAAAATGACCAAAGATTTTTCGAGGATTTAATTGAATTTACTTAGAAATATCAGATATCTATTAATTCTTTTAATTTGATAAGAAAAAAATTCGAAATTAATCATTTATGTCAGATTAAATTTAGGTAAAAAAAAAGGATATGTATTATTTTATGACTTAAATAAGATAAATTAAAAAGATTGGATATTGAAAAAACTAAAAAATATAAGTTAAAACTTTTACTTTTATTATTTGAAACAACTTTACGGATGATATGTTTAGAATACACTCATTTGTTAGCTTGTATTAAACTTCTCGTTGAGATCTTGAATTTGATACCTATATTGCTTATTTTTCGACTTCAAAATATTACATAATTATCAAATGAATAAAAATAATACTACCTCCGTCCCATAAAAATAGGCTTATATACTATTTTCGTTCGTCCCACAAAGATAGCCCACTTACTATAATGAACATGTATTTAATTTTTCATTTCCTCATATAACCCTAATTAATGTACCTTGATAGTTAATTCCAATGTCAATTTAATGGCATGTAGTTTGAATGAATTAATGAATCTTTGAAATTAACATAAGGGTATATTTGAAAAGGTATAGATAAATTTATTATTTCAACTATATTAACTACCATTTCTTAATCTGTGTGAAAATGGGAATAGACATATCTTTGTGGGACGGAGGCAGTATACAATTTGACCTTGTTATTGATGTTTTATTTTTCAAAAATCAATAAATCATTTATTACATGTCACCTATAATTAATTTTGCATTAATTGAACTTTCTTATTCAGTTATTAAAATAATTAATAAAATTACAAAGTTTCCTAAAATGACAGGTAAAAAGGCGGGAATCTATGTGGGAATTTGTGTGATGGTTATGTTGTTATTATATATATATATATATTAAGATATTAGTATTAAGATAAGATAAGACTAAGAAGAAGATTAAGATAGGGGATAAGGGAAGATAAGAGAGGAGGCATCTCATTTTCTCCCCAACACAAATTCAGATTCCCTTCTTTTGCTCTCAATTTGGGGGAGTTTTAAGGTTAGGGGTTTGGACTAGATTTCTTGGTGAGATCTAATTACAGTTCCCTTATTCATTATCTCTTTTCTTGGTAAGTAGAGTGATTTTCCAATAGGTGTAAAATATAGAAGAAGAAATTTATTCTTGGTGAAATTCGACTTGTTTGGTAATGTGTAGGATTCGCTTTTAGGAATTTTTGGGGTGTTCTTGGTGTTGATCTTGGAAATTCTTAAACGTGACTTCGACGAGCACTTTTTTGGAAAGTTTATTCTACATGACCTGTTGAGTCCATTTTCGAAGCTCGTTTTGCAAAATTCCATTCGCATCTCTCCAGTATATGAACACGAATTGTTCGCTCAGTTATATCTCTAAACCTTAATTTTTTTTTTCTGCTTTATGGAATATCTACCTTGTCGGTAGCAAACTTATTAGTTGATTTCATGTGTTGAGATTAGCTACCTTGCTGGTAGCAACCTGTTTAGGTTAAAGCTAAATAAAGATTTTTTAGAACATTCTAAAAAAAAACTATTTTTTCTCGTACATTGATTGACTTATCCGGGGTCTCCCTTTTTGGGGGAAAGAAAGCACCATTCTATATTGATCCGAACTAATCCATACGCTCCCATTTTTAATAAGATTCCTGCTAGAAGCATACAAGTACTATAATGCGCTTCTATTATTTGAGAATAGCCACATTACCGGCGGCAACCTGTTTTTCCGGCTGTGGTCGATATTGATCTATTTTAATTGCTTTGGACCTGTGATTGCTAATTTTGGTTGGTAAAATTGGATAATTCCTCAATTGTTGTGGTTGATCACTTTATAGAAATTCGTAGCTTAATAGACTTAAAATTATACCTACCTAGTATATAGTAACATAAAATTAAGGAATAACATTCTCATATGTGACTTTGCTTGTTTCTTGATTTAGGTTTTACTTGATTGTGTCATTATGTCACAATATATGTTATAATTGAAATACTTGGTTGATTCGTTGCTTAGTGTATTTGTGGTGTTTAAGCTTTGTTACAAATATGACTACGCATTGCATTGATTTGGGGGTTTTCGACGAGAATGGTGTTTTTCGATTTGGCAACAAAAGATGAGGGAAATTTTACTTCAAGAAATTATTTTGGATGCCATAGATTTTATAAAGAGAGAGATGAGGCGAATGTGGTTTCCTGTTCTAATTTTGACCCGAGTGAGGATTATGGGTTATTAAATCTTGTTGACTCCATTGATTTAAATTTAAATGTGAAATCTCATATGCATCAATGCCTACTTGATTTTGGTGCACTTTTCATGTTACATTCATAGTGAAAATGATTTAGATCGCATTGTTTTGTGTAATGATAATGTATGCAAAGTTTCTGGGATAGATGATATTTTTGTTAAATTTGATGTGGCCTATGTGCTCACTTTGAGAGGAGTTAGATATAATCCTGAAATGACTAGGAAATTGATATTTGTGGGTCAATTAGAAGAAACTAGTATTACACTTGTGCGATGCACGATTATTTGTTACTTACATGTATCGAATTTATGTATTAACATATGAAATGAATATTTAATTAAAAATGAGAAACGAAGAAAGAAAATTCATTACAAAAATGTAAAATTACACATACCTTAATTTTTTTTACGGATCGTATGTTTACCGTTCTTTGACTGTTCGTGTGGGTTACCGTTTCATGAAGTTTTTTTAAACATTGTAATTTAAATTGACTTAAAGCTTAAAGTGAGAAAACAAAATTTCATTTAAATAGAATTTGTAATAAGTTAAAAATAGATATATTTGTTATATACGCTCAAAATTTTATTAAAATGAAATAAAAAATAGACCGATGAACGCTCCAACTGAATGCTTCAAGTGAGAAAAACAATTACATTTAAATAGAATTTGTAATAAGTGAAAAAATAGATATATTTGTGATATTGACAACATTTTTTTATCTTTGAGACGATTTTAAGGATTATATATTTTCAATTTGCTCTCACTTCTTATTTTTTATTAGACTTCTATTTGAGATATTTGATTTGAAACCCATATTGCATATTTTTTGGACTTCAAAATAATACAATAATAATTATAAAAGAATAATAATTAATACAAAAAATAGTTTATAGATAGTATTATAGAACTTAAATTATATAATTTAAAATGAATGAGATATTAAGTTTAAAAAATTTTAAAATTTTTACATATGATCTTTGAGACGATTTTACAGTTTGTTCTCACTTGTTACTTTATTTTAAACTTCTCATTGGGATTTTCGATTGGAAATTCATATTACATATTTTTCGACTTAAATATAATAAAATAATTATCAAGTGAATAATAATTATTACAAAACAAAAAATAGTTTATACATGATGTCATTAATACCATAACACGAATTCTAATATTATGTACCATAATAGTATTGCTAAAATATTTGTTACATTGTTGTTATTGTTGTTGTTGTTGTTGTTGTTATTATTATTATTATGAGAATTTAATGTTTTCCAAATAATTTACAATAGTAAAAAAACTTACAAGAATTCTTTACATTGCCAAACAAACAACATTCAAGACCTAAAATTAGTTAAAGAAAGTTGTGATCGACGATCTTTTACAGCTGCGAATTCTTCAATAATAGAATCTATATCTATTTTATCCACGAGGTCTCTCTCAACATAAATTGTCATACGATCAGCAAGAAACTCGTCACCCATTTTTTTACGAATTGTCGTCTTCACATGTTTTATCGCTCGGTAGTTTCCATAGAAACATGTAATGTTAACACAAAGCGAATCAATCTAGTAATCATGTTGTAATCCTCTGATCTTCTTGTGTCAACCAACTTCTCGCTTAATTCTGCAAGTGTAGGTACTTCAAATTGAGGATCACGAGCCACATCATCACTATAAAATTTCAATTCACTTAACAAAGCATGTTTCTCTTGGCGATCAAAATCGTCAGGATAAAACTCCACTACAAGCTTATAAATGTCATTTGCATTAAATGATTGAAATGAATTTTTTGGATCCAAATCCACACTAAGAGTAAGTAGTCGTACTGATGTCTCATTAAATCTTGTATCCAACTTTGTCAACTGAAAATCTATGGCTTCATTGAAAACGTCAAAATGGTAATGATGCTCAATTGTAATTTGACTGCGACCACGACCAACGTTGATGTCCATGTTGGGTATAGTAATATCATGTCTTGAGCAAAAATCTTTCACTTCTTGAACCAGTTTCTCCTAACCCTGTTCTCTTAATTCGCGGAGAAGATTTTTTGCAATGGAGACATACCTTATAGCAGCCAAAATGTCAAGACATTCTTTTTGAAATGCTTGACAAAGAAAATTAGTGATTCCCATAATTGAGTTCATTACATGTGATAAGTGTGCATTTTACACACTTATTGTGCTTTTAAATAGACAATTTAATTGACAAATTGAGCAAATATCTACTTATATATTGTGTTTATCTTGTACAATTAGGTACAACCTCAATTGGAAAGCAAATGGACAAGATTGTAGTGCAATCAAGCTAAAAGAGGAGCAATTTTGATGTCCAAGGACCTAATTGAAAGAAATCAAAAGTTCGGGGACTCAATTGCAATATCTCAAAAAGTTGGAGGACTAAAGATGCAAATATTTTAGGGGCATATTTGTAATAAAAGTCAAATTTGAGGACTAAATTGAAGAAGACCAGAAGTTGGAGGACCCAATTACAAATCATGGAAGGACAGGGATGCCGGTGAACCACGCGATTGCGTGGAGCTACCATATTGCGTTCGCGAACTAGGTTCGACAAAGAGTTAAACCCTAGATGATCCATTGAGATATTGCAATTGATTGTGCTTTAATCGAGAGATATTATGCATTTTAGACCAAATAACAAATGCTCTAGGTTCTTGTTAAGGATAGAGATATACCTTAAACCCTAGATGATCCATTGAGCTATTTTCACAGAGAGTTAATGCAATTGATTGTGCTTTAATCGACATAGAGATATAGTAGGTTAAACCAATTGATTATGATTAATTTCACTCGAGAAAGGTAATTAGCTAAGTTTGGAAAATCGGATCTAACATTGTAAATGAGTAATTTATTAATTTTCATGTGTTGAGAAATTATTTAAGCAAGAGTTAAGTGAAATCATGAATCTCAACTATTTTATCGTCCATTTTTCTTATTTTAATTCGGTTTAGAATTATTTTCTTTAATTTAGAATTTACAAAAATCCAACTTTTAATTGTGTGTTTCCTTTTATTGTTAGAATTAAATTAATTAAAGTTGTATAATCTAAAGTAAACATTCCTCGTGGGATGACAATCCGGACTCAAAAAGTCCACTTTATTACTTGTACGCGACCCGTGCGCTTGCGGTACACTATTTTGAGCGAACAAGTTTTTGACGCCGTTGCCAGGGAATGTTTTTACTTTGATTATTACTTTAGTTGATTTTAGTTTTAACAATTTGTAATTATTTTTGTTTTATGTTTCATTTTGTTATTTTTTGATTAACCACCACAATTCTAATCTTTCTTGTGTTTGGTTTTCTTTCTATGCATATTTGATTTTAACATTGGCAAAATAGGAAAGCAATTGCATTGAGCAATCTCAACATGGATGATGAATACATGCTTGAAGAATATTCAAGTTGTGAAATTTGTTACAAGATGCATTGTAATGGACAATGTTTGTTTTCGGGGAATGATTTGATTACGTCGAAGCTTATTAAGTTTAGACAATATTTGAAATGCCGAAAACAAGCAATTGATACATTGGATGTGAGTTACATGCTCTTGGGAGATTGTGTACCGGATGATTGGGATGAGGACATCACTCTTGTGGGAGATGGTCCTCCACTATTGAATGAGAAGGTACTTGCAAAGTATTATATTGAGCTTGCCAATTTGGATGAAGATGATATGCTTATGGGGGATGCCATGTATTGGGAAGGATTCCAAATGTGGGGGTATAATCCACTCTTGGGAATTAATAGGAAAAACTTGCCGTTACCCATGGATTAAAATTTTGGATCGGTCATTCAATCCGAGGAGACATCAACTAAAGAAGATGAGCTTGAAGAGAATGACAATTTAATCACACAAGAATCACATGAGGAAGTGGCAATTAATGAGGAAGAGATCAAATCAAATTCTCTCAACTTCATTGATTGTCCAATAATTGATTTTGTGATTAAGCCACTTGAGGAGGTGCAAGTTTATTTAGTTGAGTTTGAATTGGATGGAATAGGCAAGTCCCATGACTTTGGAAGGGACAAGGTGCAAGTATTTCGAATAATGAAGAGTGGGGCAAAGCCAAAAGAAGCAAAATGGGGAAGGCATCAAAAGATATCTTTAGAGTGTCATGAAGTGATTATGCGGAGAGTCGAGCTAATGACTTTAAAATAAGCGCTTAATGGGAGGCAACACATTCTCTATCCTTTACTTGCTTTATTTTTATTTTTTGCATATTATTTACTTTCTTGCATTTTATTTACTTTCTTGCAAATAAGTTGGTTGGGCCAAGTCTCTATCTTCTACATTTATTTTCCTCAAGTTGGATAGTGTGAAATAGCTCTAATGTATTCGCATTTAATTCTAACATATACTCATATCAAACTTTCAAAGTCAAAATTTGCTTAAAACTCATTTTTAAATCACTTGGTTCATATTGTCTTTTATCTTCAAGTGTGATTTAATATTGATGTGGATGGGCAAATTGTATTGGATTTATGAGTTAGAATTGAGATGTTGAATGTGATTTAAACTTTTGGGTCATTCACCACTTAATATCCACTCTTTTCTTGTGTTTTCATAGGATGCTCACAAAGTGTTCGATGAAATGCCTCATTGGAGAAATTTGTTTTCGATCGATTGGAAGCTTCAACACAAGTTTGGGGTGGATTGTTGGTGCTTGAAATGAGATGTTCACATGCCCAAGACTACTTATGAGTGCCCCACCACTTCTTGGGATGTCTAGTAACTTCTTTCCTCTTACTTTGATTTTATTTTACACATTGAGGACAATGTGCATTTCAAGTTTGGGGGTGATTTCCTATTGTGTATTGACATGTTAGATAGCCTTGCCGGCCAGGATTACTTGATGTTTAAAATTGTTATTGATTCATGATTTATGACCAATATGCTACTTGTGTCTACTTTTACAAAATGCTTATCCATGCAAGATCATATTTATCTTGAGCACAATAGTCATGATTGATTGTTGGTGAAGTTTTGGAATTGGTGAAGGGTGAAGAGGTTAATGGAGTAGAAGAATTAGGTTGTGAGCTTTTAGTTTTAATTTTTATCAACCTATCAAATGTTTCCCAAAACTCTAAATCTCTTGATCCTATTGTAAGATAAGTTTGGGGGTGGTCGACTCGGTGAAGGAGATGGTCTAGACATGTGGTGATTCCATGCATGTTGGAAATAAATTTTGTGTGGAGTGTATTTCGCCAAGTATAAGCTAAGTAATGACCGTATGCTAAAGTTCTAAGCCCATTTTAATTTTTGCATTGCATTGCCCTATCTCGAAGCCTTTTTGACTCGAGTAATTAAGCTCGTAGGAGTATCTTGAAACTTGGTGCCTTAAGTTTGAAACTTGGGAGTCACCGTCCGAAAGCTCGCTACATGGGTCAATTAGAAAGCTTAATGAGTAGGGTACTCATACACACACTTGAAAAAAATATATATAAAAAAAAAATAAAAAGCACTTCATTATTGCATTTACTTAATAAGTCTACCTCACTTCGTAGCCTTTTTGACTCGAGTTATTAAGTCCGTATGGGTATTTTGAAACCTGGTACCCTTTGATCTTAAAATAATCTGGGAGTTGCCGACCTAAAGCTCGCTACATGGGTCAATTAGAAAGCTTAAGGGAGTGGGGAAGACACGAGCATTCATCACGTTAGTTTTTAGAAATCATGCATTTGTACTTGCATAAGGGCTTTTAGATTAATAGTGGGTTTGAATTGCTTAGTATAAGCTTGAATGTCGAAGCACTCATTTAGTGGAGAGTCAGTGTATTTCTAGATTGTCGAAATTGCCGGTAAAACGCACCCAAACTAGAGTGGAAAAATAAAAGAGTGATTTGAGAGTACCCTCTAGAATTGCATCCTGAAAGAGGAAAGAAAAATATTTATTGGGGGATGAATGTCACGAGTGCGAAAGAAAAGAAGAAGAAAGAAAAGAGAGAAAAGAGGGAAGGGGGCTAGGGTTTTTGTCAAGAAAAATTTTGTATTGTTGAAAAGAGAAGTAGGGGTATAAATACCCCCAAAAATCTGACCTAAAAAAGGTCAAAAAACGTGCCCCAAACGAGCCAAACGCGGCCTTAACTTAAAATACTAAAAACAGAAAATAAAATCCGATTGTGTAAAAAATATGCCCACGCGATCGCGTGGCTGAGTGCCTCGCGATCGCGTGGTTAGGCTGAAATCTCTTGGGTTGGATCTGTGGCCTAGTTCGCGAACGCAACATGGTAGCTCCACGCGATCGCGTGGTTCACCGGCATCCCTGTCCTTCTATGATTTGCAATTGGGTCCTCCAACTTCTGGTCTTCTTCAATTTAGTCCTCAAATTTTGACTTTTATTACAAATATGCCCCTAAAATATTTGCATCTTTAGTCCTCCAACTTTCTGAGATATTGCAATTGAGTCCCCGAACTTTTGATTTCTTTCAATTGGTCCTTGGACATCAAATTTGCTCCTCTTTTAGCTTGATTGCACTCCAATCTTGTCCATTTATTTTCCAACTGAGGTTGTACCTAATTGTACAAGATAAACACAATATATAAGTAGATATTTGCTCAATTTGTCAATTAAATTGTCTATTTAAAAGCACAATAAGTGTGTAAAATGCACACTTATCAACATGCAAGGAAAACACAAAATCAAAGATTTTGATGTTTTTGCAAGCACCACGAAGTTCAGCCCGAGCCTTTGGATTAGAACAATTGCCAAGAAGATCCTCAAGAACCTTAAAAGTTGCATCATACATTTCTATCATACTCTTAATAGATTCGTAATGAGAACCCCAACAAGTAGATCTTGACCACTACAAAGTCATCATCAGATTAGCCCCACGTCCAGTATCATGTTCTCCTGCTTCTAACATATTCTCAATCAATTATCTTTGGATAGCTTGTAGCTCATTATTGCGCTTAGGAGAAGATTTAACAATATTAATGACATTATCTAATAGAGAAAAAAAGTCCTAAATAGGATCGCACTGCTTGGCTACAGCAACTAGAGTTAACTACAACCGATGAGCAAAACAATGGACATAGTACACATGTGGGCAATCTTTAAGAAATAGTGCTTGAAGTCCATTTCATTGGCCACGCATATTGCTAGCTCTATCATACCCCTATCCTCTCAATTTATGAACTTGAAGATTGTACTAACCAAGAACATCTTATATATGATTTTTTAGTATCTCTGAAGAAGTCTCACTAACAGCTCTGATAGCAAAGAAACGTTCTGTCAAAATACCTAAAGCATTCACAAACCTCAAAATAATGGCCATCTGCTCTATGTGAGATTATCTCCAATCTCCTCGTTAATTGTTAATCATCTGATGCACTCTATTGGACATAATTCCCAAAAGCACTTTCTGAATCTCTCCAGAAGTATATTGGGCATTTTTTGGTGCATTACGCAATACAACATTTTTAACTGCTTCAATCATTTCTCCAAAACATCTAATCAACTCAATATCATTCCCACGATTCGATGAACCTTCAGATTCATTGTGACCTCTGAAAGCACACCCTTGCAATGCTAGATAACTAACAATCATTATTGTAGTCTTTAGCCACAACCTATTTTTCAAAACTTTCTCTTTGCTAACACTATACATGACCTTACCAATGTGTTGAGATGTTCTCATTAAAGCTTGAGCACTTTTCATACACCTATTATGAGGTGATGAAGATGAAGAACCAATGTGACCAAGAAATGCACACTCCTTTCCCTGAACTCACTTCCAGTTATCAAATCTAGTAGTTACTAATGCCGAAGAAGAAGTCTGTTGCCCATCATTGGAAAAAACAAAACTTGGAAAGCAAAAAGCCTTATGTGTTGAAGGCGAATACTCCAACCAAGAAAATTGACTAAACTAACTATAATGAAAATGACGACCTCTATCCTTATACATCCTAACTTTATAATCTAGAAGTTTAGGTTGATAAGGACCTACTATTAAATATGCCCGTTTAAGCTCATCCCTTTTATCAAGAGGATAGTCATATTTTCTTCCTTTTTCCTGGATCCCGTTCAATATCAAAAGATTGAATTGGAAGAGATTGTTGATTATCACTTGGTTGAGATTGTTGACTGTCATTTTGAGGAGAGTGTTTATTATCATTCGATTGAGACTATTGATTATCATTTTTTGGAGACTGTTGATTATCATTCGGTTGAGACTGTTGACTGTCATTTGGTGTTGGTTTGAAGAAAAAATGCAATGTTATTTTGCCTTTCTTTTTAGGAAGTTGTGTGGCCATTAAAACATCTTCATAATCAAGAATCCCAAATGCCAACATCAATCATCATTTTTCAATTATAAATATTCATCAATTAGGGCAAAACTCCACTAAATCAGACAAATTGTTTGTCAAATGCCAAATTAAAAAATTATCATCTCAAACATCAAAAAACTGAAAATAGCATTGTTGTATCATCATCAACCATCAATTTTCTCATCAATTAGGGTACAAAATCAAAAAAATTGAAAAACTAAAATTAGGGTAGAAACTAAAAATTGAAATTAGGACACAAATCAAAAAATTAGGGCAGAGAGAATTGTTTATAATCTTCAAAATAAGTCAACATAAATTGGCATAATCAATTTACCTTAATGAAATGAGAGGTGAAACTCAAATTGAAGGCAAGCTACTAGGAACTGGGCTGTCCCAACTCGCACGTAGAGATGGTAAAAAGGCTCGTTGGCTCGTTGACTTGACTCGTCAAACCCTCGGCTCGCCGAAATGGCGAGAGGATGGACAATCCAAACGTCCTTGTCAAACCATAAGCCGAGCATGACTCGGCTTGTGGTTAGACAAGCAGCTCGTTGGAACGAGCTCGTGGCTAGTTCCAATGAGCCTAACGAGCTGACGAGCCACTCGACTCGCTGGCTCGTTAGAATAAAAAAAAATGGCCAAATTTTTTTTTTCTTTTTCCCCCCTATAAATACCCCTAAAATCAACTTCATTTTCATTTTCATTTCATCTCTCAACACAACTCCCCTATACTATTACTATACTTACTCTCAAATTCTCAATCCACCTCTACTACTCTGCTACACATCTACAAGTCTAAAATTTCATTTCAATATCTCAATTCTATTTCTACTTTCTAACCACTTATTATTTATACAATACAATTATTTCATTTTCAATTTTCTTATCACTTCAAGTGATCAAGTCTTCACCTACACTACACTACAAATTGTCAAATTCTACAATTCCGCACCACACTCCACTCCACACATTTCAATTTTTATTTCAAATTTTCAAGTTTCAAGTTTCAACTAAAAAAGAATGGATTCCAGCAGTCGAAGATTTGTTAATGAATTCGATGGTCCAGCTGGTTTTGGGGATGACTCAACAACACCACAATCTCACGCTCAGTCTCACTTCAACGATGAATTCGCCGATCTCAACTATGTTCCAATTCCCGAAAATCTTGAAGAAGTTGCACTTAATCAAGGAATCGATTTAGATGATATTGAAGAAGATGTGGATGTTGAAGTCTTAGAAAATGATCCCGATCTTCCCGACGCAAAAGGGAAGTAAAAAGCTACAAAATGTACAAAGAAAGTTGCAAAGTGTTGGGATCATTTCAAATTGATTTCATTTGGAAAAAAAAAAAAATCAGCACCGGAAGAGTTCAAAGCAGTGTGCAAATACTGTACACAACAATTGGCATGGCAAAAAGGTATTGGTACTACAAACCTCAATCGTCACTATAGCATGTGTGTTACCAAACACGGGTTTGTTGAATCAAATCAAAGTCAATTACGATTTGGTTCATCCGCTAGTGGTTCTGCTGCTAGATCTACTACACTTACAAATTGGATGTAGTCTGAACAAGAAAATCGAATCGGCATGGTTCAATTCGTTGCGGAGGTGGAGTTGCCAGTAAGCATAATGGACAACAAATATTTTGTTACGTATATCAAACAGTATCTTCAACCCAGGTACGTCGGTATTACTCAAAACACTCGGCGTGCTGATACTATAGCATATTTTACTAAAACTAAGAAACAATTAATAGTCGATTTAAATAAATATGGTAGTGTTATTTCTTTTACTTCCGATCTTTGGAAAGAAATTAATAAAAAATGTTATATTGCTGCAAATTGTTAGAGAATATGGTTTTGAAAGTAAAATTCGATCATTCACTTTCGATAATGCTAGCGTAAATAGAGTTGTAGTGGATAAGTTATGTAGAATTCTAAATCCGGACTTTGGTGATTTTTTATTTCATGTTGATGTTGTTGTCATATTTTAAATATATTTGTTTGAGATGAAATGAAGCATATTAAAGAGAAAATGGATAGAATAAGAGATGCATCAGTGTACATAACTATATCACCGAGTAGAAAACAATACTTTGAAGAGATGTGTTTACAATACAATTGAGATCCTAAGAAATTTATCACCGACGTAGGGCACAGGTGGAACTCTACATATTTATTACTTAAGTCATGTGAAGGCTATGAACACATAATAACCGAATATTATAACAATAGAACATTTAGAAATGACGATGATCCTCTATTAATATAATCGGATTGGGAAGCTGCTTTCAACCATATGTTATTGCGATTCAACCACCATATTATCTGGGGTATATTACCCAACTAGTTCAAGAGTTCTTGAATGTCTCTATGTTATTGTAAGAACTTTTTATAGATATAGACATGACGCATTTTTTCAAGAAATGATAATTGCCATAGAAATGAAATTTAAAAAATATTGGAAAGATTTACCTATGTTATTTTCTTTAGCATGCGTAATGGACCCACGTTATAACTTAAATGGTACGAAACTTATTGTTTCTAAAATCAATAGCTCGTTGATTTTGGATAAACCTATCACTTATAATAATTTAGAAAGTATGTTAGTAAGCATGTATACCGTATATGCAGCACGATTAGAAACTAATGTTAGTCATATCCAACCTGCACCATCACGTGACACTAATCTTGAAGTCAATGAAGCAGAATTATTAGATTTAATGGATGAAATTAGTCGAACACAAGGAAATTCTTCTTACACCGCGTCTTCTAGTAGTAACGAATCAGGTTCAATACCTAAAGAATTACAAATTTATTTTCAACAAGATTTCCTTAGAAATTTGGAGCGTACTAATTCTTTAGAAATTTATTTACTAGAATATTGGTGAACAAACGAACAAAGATATCCAATTGTTTCGGCCATAGCAAAAGATCTACTAACACCTCCGATTAGTACGGTAGCTTCGGTGTCTGCTTTTAGTGCAGGTAAAAGTGTTTTTTCAGAAGTCAAGAGCCGACTCAAAGAAGATATTTTGAAAGCGTTAATGTGTGTCAAAGATTAGTAAGACGCTCATTTTCGCATACAAAATAAGTATACCGAAATTGCATGCAATCAGGCTAATAATATGTAACTGTAAACTTTTAATTCCTTCCTTTAAATAAAATTTTCATTTCAAAACAAAAATTGTATGCGTAACAAGTTGTTCGTATACAATTTTAACTCGGCCTACTACAAAATTCAAATATTCAATCAAGTTAGTATCCGGTCCCAAGACCGAATAAAAAGGAGGAGGGTTTTAATTTTAAAAGTTGTAAATTTTTATTTATTTACTCAATTATATTTTGTCTTTCCAAATATTAATTCTTCACATGTTTACTAACATTCATTACATATAGTCTTATTATACAGTATACTTAATAAGTATTAAATATTTGTTACGAATTTACACAACTAATTAAAATTTTATATACAATATATAATTAATATTCAACTTATTTAATTATTTTCTATTAACTTAACTTAAAAAAATAAAAATTAAATAAACGAGCCACGAGCCGAGCACCTGCTCGGCTCATTTAGACCAAGCTCATTGCTCGGTTCGTCCAAATGACGAGCCGAGCATGGCGAGCCGGCTCGGCTCGGCCCATTGCCATCCCTACTCGCATGCTAGCAACCTAGCAGAAGCAGTGAAGGTCAACGGAGCAGTAGCAGTTGGCGGAGGCGCGGTCGCGGAGCAGTTCCTCACTTCCTAGTTCCTCCTAGTCCTAGATCGTCGTCTTAGTCTCTCACTCTCAGACGTCAGTGACCCTCTCTTGCAAGCATTTAGGAGCAACGTACGGGTTTCTTACTTTCTTTTCATATGTTTTTAGGTAGGGTAATAACCAGCGACTGGGCCATTTCGTTTTTGAGATGGGCCAATTCTTTTTTGAGCTGGGCCATTGTATTTTTTTTATTTTTTTTTTAAGGAGCTTCATTGTCAGGCCGTGGTTAGGCTGGGCCATGGCCCAGTGCGGCCACCCCTGGTTTCGCCTCTGGTTAGGTCCTTCTCAGGACACTCAAAAATTGGTATGGCACCATATGATTCGCAACCTTACTGGAAAGGATATAATGGAGTGCCGGGAAGTTCTCCTTATGCTCAACAGCATTCTACTTCATCCACCAGAATACTATATCCAATGCAGAATTTGTTGGAGGCTACTGGTGCCTCGTCATCCACAACCATGGAAGGGAACAAATTTATCCAATAATGTTTCTCTTATTCCTTCATTTGCCGCATCCAATTTCCATATATGCAAATTTTAGTCACACTCTTACTTCCATGTAAAATTCTAAGTCTCCTTTGAATTCACTTTCCACATTGTCCTTGGAATTTTCATTGCGTTCACATCTAACTACAGGTTTGAATTCAAATACATTGACCTTTCCTTCGTTTTCCCTAGCTTCCCATTGTGTCGATCTTCAATGCATGTCAAGATATTGTATAATCAATTACAATCATGTCTTTTGTATCTTCACACAAATACATCAAGGTTCATTTTCAGAAACTTCTTTAGTTATCTTCTCATTTCCTCAAATAAGTCTCTTATGATGTAGTCTTTGGTGCCATCTTAGGTTACAAATATACTCCTAATTAAGTTTCTCAATCGAGTATACCTGGGATTCTGACTCAATGCCTGTTAAAGGAAAGAAGATCAATTATGATGTTAAAGGAAAGATGATCAATCTATTGCTAAAGGATCAGCAATTTTTCTAGAGTAATATTAAGTTTGTGATTTGTATTCCTAGAATATCCTATTACATTTGTGTATATAACTGACTTGTACGAACAAATTGATATAATATATATACAACCATTTTTCTTCCCCAATTTCGTTTATAGTATCAGAGCGCCTATCCTAGTGTCTTTGACTCACTACCTTTCGCCACAAGAACCCAAACACAACCACATCAAAAACATGGCTAGAATTCCAAAAAATCATGAACCAAAAATTGATTCTTGGTCCAAAAATATAGAGGACAGGGAGGTAACATCACCTGATCCTTTGACCTTACACTATTTGGATACACCAGGACTCACCCTGGTTAATACGCCACTTGATGGGCACAATTACTCGTAATGGAGTTTCCCTATGCATCTTAGTCTCAGCGCTAGAACAAACTTGGGCTGATCGATATAACTATAACGGCACCACTAGCGATCGATCCGAGATTTTTGATCTGGAAACGCTGCAATGACTTAGTACTTACTTGGATCCATTCAATACACCCAGACATCGCCCGCAGTATTATATTCTCCAACAGGGCAGCTGCGGTATGGAATGACCTCCAGGACCGATTTTCCCAAGGAGATGATTCAAGAATCTACCAAATCAGACAAGAAATAGCTGAATGTCACTAAGGTTCCCTCTCAATTTTTGCATATTACACAAGACTCAAGGGACTTTGGGATGAATTGGCATCGAACCGGGAACCGATCACATGCCCCTACAATGTGTCAAAGAAGTTAGCCAATCGTGCAAAAAAAAAAAGAGAGAGAGAGAGAGAGAAGGTTATAAAATTTCTGATGGGGCTTTATGAACCTTACTCCACAGTTTGTGGATCGATCCTGATGATGAACCCTCTCCTAGAAGCATGCAAAGTTCACGGCCTCATTTTTCAGCATGAGAGATAGATGGAAGTGGCAACCCGCTGTGAAATACTATCGGGCCCCCACGCGATGCAAACAACACATTCATCAATTGCAGTCACTGCGGCAGGCTCATCTTCCTACTGCTCACTAACACCAGTCACGACAACGGGATCCTCTTCCTATCGCAAGACATCCCGAAGTAGCTACTGTAACTAGGACAGTCATCTTGTGGAACAATGTTATTGCTTAATTGGACTTCCAGTGGGCCAAAAATGGCATGTAGAAAATATCGGGCCCATAATAATGTTGATTCAAAGAGGGAACCAACCAATGCAAGACCAACTTTCACGAATGAGGAATACAAGCAGATCATGGCCTTACTTCGCAGTAAAAATGGTAACTATTAATCACTAGCAAACCCGACAGGTATATTTACACCCAACTGTAATAATATGAAGCATGATACACATTTGACTTTATATTGGATAATGGATAGTGGAGCGACCGATCACATGTCACACCTATCACCTACTCACAATAAAATTGAGGCATCTCATGATTTTATTGGTCTACCTAATGGAGATCGATCAGTTATTGAAAGTGCTGGATCAATTCATTTATCACCAAATATATCTCTTGATGGAGTTCTTCATATGCCTAAATTTCATGTCAATCTCATATCTGTTAGTAAATTGACTCAAGCTTTGAAGTAAATAGTGATATTTTATCAGGATTTTTGTGTTTTGCAGGACGTGGATATGAAGAAGACAATTAGCCTAGGAAACCATATTAATGGCCTCTATTATCTCACATCAAGGCAAAATGCTCGCCTTGCCAACCATATCACTCACATCTACAATCCTTGGCACCAACATCTTGAACATCCATCCAAGGCACCTCTTTGCACCATATCCCAAATATTTGCGAGATTTTTCCATTAGCAAAACAAACTGGTTTATCTTTTATTTCCAGTTCAATAAAAACAATTGCGCCATTTGATTTAATTCATTGTGAGATTTGGGGACCACACAAAATTCACACACATTCTAGGTCACGTTACTTCCTAACTATCTTCGATGACTTCACTTGCTTTACTTGGGTACACCTTATGAATTTTAACTCCAACACTCAATATATGCTAAGAACTTTCTTTTCTTGGGTTACGACTCAATTTCATCGAGACATTAAAATCTTAAATGTTGGTGAGAGTTCACATCAATGCGTCCTTTTCTTGAAGAACATGGCATTATTTTCCAACACACATGCACTCATAACCCCCCCCCCCCCCAACAAAATAGTGTAGTAGGTCGTAAACGTCGTCATCTTTTAAATGTTGCCCGTGCCCTGCGATTTAAGGGCTATCTACCATTAAAATTTTAGGGAGAGAGTGTTCAAACAACTTGTTACCTAATCAATTGACTTCCTACACCCCTAATTTCCCACAAATCCCCATATGAGATCTTACACAAAACACCACCAATTTACTCTTATCTTTGGGTTTTTGGTTGCTTGTGCTTTGCAACCAATCTCACCCCTGATAACAAATTGATGATTGTGCACGTCTATGCATCTTTGTTGGATATCTTCTTGGGAAAAAAAGGGTATCGTGTTTATGACCTCGAAAATAAAAAATTCTTTTCTTCGAGGGATGTCACATTTCATGAACACATATTTCCACTTACCACTCACCCACAAGAAAATCAAGAAGACTACCCGGTCCTACCTATTATTGTTGACCCTGTCAATTCCTCACCTAAACAGACCAACCAACCTACGCCTCCATTATCAACTGTTCCTACTGATACCCTCTATGATCCTCATCTATCTAATCCCCATCTCACCTCTCTACAAATAGAAGATATAATTGACCCCATCATCAGTATCTCGTGATCACACCCCCGACGCCCCTCCTTCATCCACGTCTGGAACGCACTATTCAATACAACGGTATGTTTCTTATTCTGGATTGCTGATACATATCATTATTTTGTGCATAATTTATCACACTTGGTTGAGCCAGAAAAATATGAACAGGCACGCCATGATCATCGGCGGGTTGTGGCCATGAACTCTGAAATTCAGGACCTTGAGAATAATCATACATGGTCCATCGTTCCTCTACGTCCTGGACACCGTCCCATTGGCTATAAATGGGTCTTCAAGATCAAATATCATGCTGATGGCACAATTAAGCGTTAAAAAGCTTGGGTTGTTGCCAAATGGTTCACTCAATGCGAAGGCATTGATTACAAAGACACCTTCGCCCATGTTGAAAAGTTAATCATTGTATGTTGCTTACTAGCAATCACTGCGATCCGAGATTGGCTATTACACCAAATGGATGTACAAAATGCTTTCCTACATTGCAATCTCATTAAGGAAGTATACTTGTACCAGCCACCAGGTTATTGTTAGCAGGGGGAGAATGTAGTTTGTCAACTCCACAAGTCTCTTTTTATGTTGATGATATGATCATAACAGGAAATAATGAAAAGGCCATCAGTGAACTCAAGAAATTCCTCAATAATTGTTTCAAGATTATACATCTTGGACCACTCACATACTTCGTTGGCATCGAAGTTGCACCTTCCAAAGCTGGAATTGCAGTTTTCCAACTGAAATAGACGTTGGACATATTGGAGGAAGTCGGTTTACTTGGAGTAAAACCAACAACAGTTCCCATGGAGCTTGATTTTCTACTAATTAAAACAGGGAGTAAAGCCCTTAAGGACCTTATGCAGTATCAACGGCTAGATGGAAAGTTAATCTATCTAACAATTAGTTGGCCGGAAATCACATACTCCATGAACAAACTCAGTCAATTCATGCAGGAACCTAAATTACACCATCTCAAGACTGCCCATCGACTCCTCCAATACTTGAAGGCAGCCCCGGGGCAAGGTTTATTATTTCCATCAAATAGTCTACTTCATTTGATCGATTACTGTGATGCCAATTGGGCAAGATGTCCAATTACACGTCGATCAGTGACAGGTTACTGTATTTTCCTTGGGAAATCACTTGTGTCATAAATAAGTAAGAAGCATGCAACAGTGTCAAGATCATCAGCGCAAGCAGAATATCGCTTTATGGCCACAGTCGCCTGTGAACTTACTTGGTTGAGATACTTATTGAAGGATCTATAGATATCACATCCTGAACCAGCAAGATTTGTGACAATCAAGAAGCTTTACACATTACTGCAAATCTAGTTAATCATGAGCGGACGAAGCATATTGAACTAGATTGCCACACCGTTCGTGAGAAAAACCAAAGAGGAGAAGTCAAGACAGCTTATGTGCAAACTGGGAATCAGATAGTAGATTTGTTCACGAAGCCATTGTGGCACCAACATTTCACCTCATCTCAGCAAGTTGGGTGTCATCGACATTCATACTCCAACTTGAGGGGGAGTGTTAAAGGAAAGAGATCAATTACGCTGTTCAAGGAAAGATGATCAATTTGTTGCCAAAGGATCAGCAATTTGTCTAGAGTAATATTAAGATCATGATTTGTATTCCTAGAATATCTTATTACATTTGTGTATATAATTGACTTGTACAAACAAATTGATATAATATACATACAGCCATTTTTCTTCCCCAATTTCATTAATGACTCCTAAGTGTAATAATAATAATAATAATAATAATAATAATAATCATCGTCATCATCATCATCATAATAATAATAATAAAAGCTTACTGACATCAAATTGGTATTTATATCAATCAATACAACTTTATAACTATCCCGGGAAGCTTTGCATGTTGGGAACTGATTAAATTAAAAAACAAAATCTATAAATAATATAATGATTTAATTTTATAAAAAATCTACAATCTACATATGGTGTGGAAAAAAAAATTTTGATTTCCCATTTTACCTTTAAGTTATATTTTCTGTCAATATTACTCTTAACATTTCATTTATTAACATTAAATATAATTATTATTAGTCATTAATTTTAATCTTGATGTAAATATTATATGTATTAATTAATGACATTTATACCCCTATAGCCTTATATATTATCTTGTGTATTAATAATTCTCCTCTCTCTCTCTCTTTCTCTCTCTCTATATATATATATATATATATTAAATTATTAAAATATCCTAACTCAAAAATCCAATTGCTAGGATATGAGTTTTATAGATGTTAAAAAACAATTACAATGCAGAGGAGGAGGACGTATGTGCTTTACCTCCAAATTAAAACAAGTTATGAGATGCTAACAAACTAAATAATGTAAAGTGTAATCTAAACAATATGAAATGCAAAATGAAAAAATATAAGTCTATATAATTCTTCTCTCTATATATAGGGCCATGATGCTTAATAAAATATAAGTATATTGACTTTTCTATTTTCATCTCCTTTTCTTTTTATTTAATAACACATTATAGCACGATTTTCCCAAATATTAGTTAGAAGGTAATATGTTTTATAGGCATAATAACATATCATGCGTACCAAAATTAATTTAGTGACATATGAGTTTTTCAGTTCATGTTCAAAAAATCAGATTTGCTTTACTCAAATTTTGTTGATCATGCATGTTTTTATTCCACATAGTGACTATTCTAGTTGAATTCTCACTGCAAATACAAACCAAACCAAAACAAATCGATTCAATTCAATTCCTATTACAATTCATGTTTGTAGATAAATTTGTTCCTAGATTCTTTTATATGCATCCGTAGGGTATCTTTTCAGTTACCATTATTTTTTCACTAATGATTATCATGGCAATTAATGTTAAATTGAAAATAACTTGATTATCCTAATTTGCTTTTTTTCATTTTCATCTTTTTGTTCTTTTAGGGCTCGTTCAATGGCGGCTAATTAAATGGGAAGAAGTCAAAAAAATCAAAAATTTAATTTACACAATTTTTCATGTCATTTTTTAATCATTCACATTTTCTCTCTCCAATTTTAACCCTACATCTTACCAAAAAAATACAAAAAAATCAAAAAAATAATTTAAAATTCATTTATTTCCTATCGAACACTGCCTTATTTATTTATTTATTTATTTTAATCAAGGATTACATTGTTTCAATTTATAACCATACTGCATATATTAGAATAAATTTAATTCCATGGACTATAATTATTTCGTTTCAAACATTATTTTAATATATGATTCTACCTTGTTGATGTAATCTTTTTTACGCTAACATTTTTATGTGTTTAACATATATATTATTACTTTTGTTAAATATTTTTATCTTAAATTGATAATTCATCATGTTGTTGCTCCTGAAATAACACAATAACATAATTAACATTTTAGAATAATATTAATCGTAGATCTGTCTATTATAAACATTTGTTGTTGCTCATGAAAGAGTACAACATTATAATTAATATTCTAGTAAAATATTACTTGTTTGATATTTTTGTCTCATTGAGTCTTTAGCAAATATAAGATTTTAACAATGGGAAGAAGACAAAAAAATAAAAAATTTAATTTACACAATTTTCTATACCACTTTTTAACCATTCACATTTTCTCTCTTCAATTTTAACCCTACATCTTACCAAAAAAATACAAAAAAAATCAAAAAAATAATTGACAATTCATTTATTTCCTATCGAACACTGCCTTATTTATTTATTTATTTTAATCAAGGATTACATTGTTTCAATTTATAACCATACTGCATATATTAGATTAAATTTAATTCCATGGACTATAATTATTTCGTTTCAAACATTATTTTAATATATGATTCTACCTTGTTGATGTAATCTTTTTTACGCTAGCATTTTTATGTGTTTAACATATATATTATTACTTTTGTTAAATATTTTTATCTTAAATTGATAATTCATCATGTTGTTGCTCCTGAAATAACACAAAAACATAATTAATATTTCACAATAATATTAATCGTAGATCTGTCTATTATAAACATTTGTTGTTGCTCATGAAAGAGTACACATTATAATTAATATTCTAGTAAAATATTACTTGTTTGATATTTTTGTCTCATTGAGTCTTTAGCAAATATAAGATTTTAACAATGGGAAGAAGACAAAAAAATAAAAAATTTAATTTACACAATTTTCTATACCACTTTTTAACCATTCACATTTTCTCTCTTCAATTTTAACCCTACATCTTACCAAAAAAATACAAAAAAAATCAAAAAAATAATTGACAATTCATTTATTTCCTATCGAACACTGCCTTATTTATTTATTTATTTTAATCAAGGATTACATTGTTTCAATTTATAACCATACTGCATATATTAGAATAAATTTAATTCCATGGACTATAATTATTTCGTTTCAAACATTATTTGTAGCGATCAAGATTTTACGCAATTAATAATTATTTTAATATTTAGAAAATTGTGTCGCTACTATTTCACCTATTATTTTGAAGTTAACGCCGCGACGGATTCGTCTAGCCAAGTCAATAAATATCGAATTTGTTCGATTTTAAATTAAAATCCGAATTTCTAAAATTATGTTATTTAATTATTTATTCAAAGTATTATTTTCAAAACATCGAATTTGTTCGATTTTAAATTAAAATCCGAATTTCTAAAATTAGATTATTTTAATTATTTATTCAAAGTATTATTTTCAAAATCATTTTTGAATTCCAAATTTATTTAAATATCTCAATTATTCCATTCAAATGATTCCCTCCTCAAAATTATTATGTCCCCATATTGATCACTTTCTATCTCATTTTCAATAACTTAGTTCATCCTCACGCATAATGGTTTCAAGTCACAATCAATTCCATTTCTTTTTCCACCCCTTTCCACTAAACACCAACATCCAACCCATACTTCACTAATTCCAACCCCACAACCCTGAATCATTATCATCACCACCCTTCCAATTATGATGTTTTCCACCCTCTCCATCATCATCATTCTCCACCATCTTTTATTCTATTTTGATATATTCTCCATCATCATCACTACCTTCTCGATTGGACACCACCACAATTCTCTCTATATACAATTGGAATCCTCATCATCATCAACCTCACAGCCCAAACGTTATAAACATTGCTCAACTCACCTCTGATTCAATCCACCATCATATACATCAATCTGAAACCAATTCGGATAGCCTGCAACCACTACTCACCAGCCTCTCTCCTCAGCTCAAACCAACACACGATTTCCATGACTTCCAGCACCTCCATTCAGATCAAATTCACCACTGTGAACCCATCAAACTGAACCATAGCCATGACGATTACTTCATCAATCCAGTCAAGCACCACCAATTCGCCAACCTTCAGCCATGCCACAAACAACCACTACACCAAACCACTGAACATCCTCACTACCAACTTCAACCCCTGCAGCACCACCAATCATCATCATCACATGACTCTGTCACACTTCCAAGAAATCAATTCACAGCCAATTCATAAAACCACAGTTCAACCGGATCACACTGCACCATTTTCACTATCACCAGATTTCCTCAAAATATTACATTTCAACACTGCCTCTGCCATTTCCAATCTCTGCTATCATCATCCCCACAAATCAATACCGGTCAGCCCCACCACCTCATCAATCACTTACGCTGCAAATACCACCACTGCCGAATCACCAAACTCATCATCATCAATCAACACCACCATTCGCAACCAAGAACCACCCAATACCACGATCACCTGTAGCAGCGCTGCTTACACCGAACCATCACCACACACACAGCCATCACCACCCAAAATCACAGCTCCAAATCCTCACCCAAAACCAAAATCAAAACCCAAGAATCAATGGAGCCAATTACTTACCTCAAGCGCCGCTCCCTTCGCCGGAAGAACCGCGAACCCTAGCTTCGGTTTCACCTTAAATCGCCCCCAAATCAGCCCAGAAACTATCCTAATTGCACCATCGCCACTCCCCGTACCCAGCGCCGGTGTTGCGCCGGCGAAATCACCGTTCGGACCCAAGACAGCCGATCGCCATTTTCTTCTCTCTATCTTTCGCCTTTCTCTCCTCTCTGTTGATACGAGTTGTGAGAGAGAGAGAAGATAAAAATCTGATATATTATATTAATTTTCAGAATCTGCAGTTTAGTCCCTGAAGTTTTAAAGCCTTTCAATTCAGTCCCTATGTTTTAAAATGTCTTAATTCAGCCCTTTCAATTCTTTTAAAGTATTTCCAAATCAGTCCTTAAGTTTGAAATATTTCAAATCAGCCTCTTTCACTTTAAAGGTTTTTCAAATCAGTCCCCAACTTTTAAAGTTATCCATTTCAGTCTCAAAGTTTTAAATGATTTTAATTAGCCCTTTCATTTTAAAAAAAAAATCTGATCAATTCAGTCCTTGCTGATTTACTTTATTTGATTTTAAGCCCAAGTTTCAAAGTATTCATTTTAATCCCTCAAATTTCAAAACATCAATTTTAGTCCTCAAATTATAATTTATCATTTTGAACTATATATTCGATATACTAAAGTGACTTATTGGCTAAGACGAAGCGTACGGAGAATTTAAAGAAATTGAAGTCATTCCCGCTCAACTTTGCACTCGTCGGATTTGAGGTAGACTCGCACTTATTAATTGATTTAAATTATGATTTCATATGAATGTCATGTGACTTGTGAAAGTCAATTTTTAAGAAAAGCAAGTATGTTTTTATGAAAGGTAAATATACCTTATGTTTTTATGAAAAGTAAGTATGTTTTTATGAAAAGAAAATATACTTTATGTTTTTACGAAAAGTAAGTATACCCTATGCTTCACGAAAATGTTTTTTTTTGGATCATTGCTATGAAATCAATCTACCAAGATTGTTATGGGTCCCATATGATAAGTTATGATATGTTAAGGGGACCGGAGTTTTAGTAGCGCTACACATAAGAATTCTTGCCACGAAGTTCGGTAACATTCTTGTGTCTCCTATGTTTATGAGGATTTGCCACGAAGTTCGGTAAAATTCCTATGTTTCCATATGTTTATGAGGATTTGCCACCTAAGTTCGGTAAAATTCATGTCGCATATGTTTATGAGGATTTCGATCCTATCTTATGTTATGATGCAATTGATCCCTATGAATTTCAAAAATTATGCTTGGTATACTTACTACATAAGAATTCTTGCCACCGAAGTTCGGTAAAATTCTTATGTTTATGAGGATTTGCCACGAAGTTCGGTAAAATTCCTATGTTTCCATATGTTTATGAGGATTTGCCACCTAAGTTCGGTAAAATTCCTGTCGCATATGTTTATGAGGATTTCGATCCTATCTTATATTATGATGCAATTGATCCCTATGAATTTCAAAAATTATGCTTGGTATACTTACTACATAAGAATTCTTGCCACCGAAGTTCGGTAAAATTCTTATGTTTATGAGGATTTCAATCCTATCCTATGTTATGATGAAAACTTACTGTGATTTTACTGCATAAGAATTCTTATCACCTAAGTTCGGTAAAATTCTTGTGTCTCCCTATGTTTATGAGGATTTCGATCCTATCTTATGTTATGCTTTCAAAAGAAATTATGCTTGGCATAATTAAAATGTTTTTATAAGTATATGGTTTTCAAAGAGTTGTTTTCAAAGAGCTATTTTCAAAGAGCCTATGATTTGCAAAATATGTCCCGTGCTGTAATGCACAATATGAGTTTTATCAAGAGCCGTTTTATAAAGAAGCTCTATCAATGCCCGTTTTATAAAGAGCCGGGATTTATGTGTTTAATCATCTTATAAATTAAATTAATTTGCGATGAGTCTACTGAGTATTTCCTCCATGAAATACTCACCCTACTTTTTAACAGTTTTGCAGATTTCGGAGACGGTGGGGAGCGATGAATGATGGTGGCAATAATCGTTAAACGATTGAAAGTTTGACGTTAATGATTTCCGTATTTTTCCAAACAATCGAATAATTTAGAGAAGTTCATTTATTTGAGAAATTATGACATTGTCAATTTCTTTACAAAATTAATGGTTCGATTTACTATTTCAAATGGTTTCATAAATGTTTCAATTTTATCGGCCATTACAGTTATTTAATGTTGCCAAAAATGAATTTCAATTATTTCTTCCGCAAAAATATTGTTCGAAAAAAATTTAGACAGAAAATGACGTAGTGAATCGGGTATACGGAACTCGGGGCGCTACATTATTTTAATATATGATTCTACCTTGTTGATGTAATCTTTTTTACGCTAACATTTTTATGTGTTTAACATATATATTATTATTTTTGTTAAATATTTTTATCTTAAATTGATAATTCATCATGTTGTTGCTCCTGAAATAACACAAAAACATAATTAATATTTCACAATAATATTAATCGTAGAGCTGTCTATTATAAACATTTGTTGTTGCTCATGAAAGAGTACACATTATAATTAATATTCTAGTAAAATATTACTTGTTTGATATTTTTGTCTCATTGAGTCTTTAGCAAATATAAGATTTTAACGATGAAGATATTTTGTCATTCAAGAGGAATTGTATAGTGAATGATATTTGTGCCCCTGAAGCCCTAAATATTATTATCTTTTATATCATCAATTCTTTCACATATATATGCAGTTTTAGTTCTTAATAGAATATAAGTCAATTTACTTCTCTATTGTTTTCTTCTTTTTTCTCTCTCTCTCTAATTTATAACAAATCCACAATATTTAAACATTTTTCTCTTTTTTCAATTAAACTCTTAAATTGTTACGCTTTTGGTCAATATTACCCTTCATATTAATTTGTTTTCATTAAATACAATTATTAGTAGTTATTAATTTTAATATAAAATACATTTAAATATTTTTCTCTGTTGTCAATAACACTCTTAAATTCTTCTTAAATCATTAATTAATTATATAAAAAGAAAGTTAAAATTTATAATTATTACAAAAACATGTTCCTAAATTAATTTTATTTTCCTATACATACATAGCTTTTTTTCAATTTATTGCTTGATTTATCACAAATATTTTATAAATAATTTTAGATTTCCCTAATATTATATAATATCAAATTACTTATTGATATATGACAAATGATTTCTTTATTAGTCTATCATTTTAAACAATTGTCTAATATATATTTCCTTTAACAATATCAATTACATCAACTACTTTAAAAAACAGTATTATACTTCAATAACATTAGGTGTATCATTTATCATATACAAAAGACGTGCAAAGTGCGTGCTTACTATTAGTATAGATAAAAGTACATATAGTAAACTTAGATAACTATCTAAAAAAGCTCTCAAATCACTTTTTAACTTCATACATTTTTTTAAATCACTTTTTAACCACATTTTATTTTAAAAACAATAAATTCTTTGTTTATAAACAAAAAAACTTTACCAAATAGAGTTCATTTTCAAGATGTTATCTGGGCACAAGTACACTTATTTACAAATGCGATAGCACTTCTCTTACAATGTGTTTGGTAACTTTTTTAAAACAAATTTATAAACATCATATTTCTTGTTGGATCGATTTCACTCAAAAACACACTTTTATTAACTAAAACACTCAAACTCAAATATTACAACTTACTCTTCACACTCTCAAAGAAGCTATGCTTCTTGTTCTTCTTTCACTCACTTGATGATTTCAAATGAGAATGGGGAGGGCTATTTATAGGAAATACAAATCAATCCTAACCGTACAAATATTAAAAACAAAGATACATCCGACGATCAATATTTGATCATACCAACTCTCATCCAACAATCTACAATTAATCTTACCAACTACAATCTAGTGATTCTTATTCAATCTTGCCTACTACAAGAAACTTCCATGCATTGGGCTAATTGGATCACATAAAATGTTGGACTTGGACTCAATAAGATTTCTTCTTTGGGCCAAACAAGTTTATTTTCAACATCCCCCTTTAAACTTGTTTTATAACTCC